>PVJC01039568.1:0-16195 GCA_004026665.1 Murina feae | reverse complement strand
AAAAAATTAATTTCAAGTCAAAATAAAAATAAGGCAGTGTATTTTAGGAAATTTTTTTAAAACTTCAGTTTGGTTATAGATTTCCATGTATCTTACTAGAAATAATACTTTCATCTATGTCCTAGATATGTAAAAATATTATCTATTAACTCTAAAACCCTTTCCTACAGTACTCACTGAATTTTGTATAGAGCATATTCCTAAACTATTCAATACAGGTAAAGATGTGCATATCCTAAACCACAGTAATAGTTTATATAAATTATGTAATCACAGAGAAACATAGAAGCTTATTTATAATAGAAAGTTATAAGAGTGAAAAAGTGAGGGAAGGGGAACTAAACTAAACCATTAGAATGGATAAAAATACTGTAGTATATTCATGCAGTAGAGCAGTAGACTGAAGTCAACTGGAAAACATTGATATGTGAGAGAAACATCGATCTGTTGTCTCATGCACATGCCCCAACTGGGACTTAAACCCGCGTCTTAGGTATGTGCCCTGACAGGAAATAAAATATTCCATCATTCAATGCATGGGATGATGCTCCAACCACTGAGCACACTGGCCAAGACAGTAATTTTATTCTTACTTTTTTAAGAAACCTCCACACTGTTTTCCATAGTGGTTGTACTAAATTATATTCCACCAGCAGTGTATTAGTGTTCCCTTTTCTCCACATCCTCTCCCAAATTTGTTATTTCTATCTTTTTGCCAATAGTCATTCTAACTATGAGGTGGTGTCTCACTGTGGTTTAGACTTGCATTTCTCTAATAACTAGTGATGTGGGGCAACTTTTCATATATCTATTGGCCATATATTTATCTTCCTAGGAGAAGTGTATTATCTCATTGATATGCGGAGCATAAAAAAAAGTAACAGCCACACTAACAAGACAAACACAGATACAGATAACAGTATGGTGGCTACTGGAGGAGAAAGGGGGATGGTAAAGTTGGTAAAGAAGGTCAAATACATGATAGATGAAGGAAACTAAGCTTTCAGTGATGAGCATACAACAGAGTATGCACACGTGGAATTATACTTTTATACACCTGAAAACATTATGATCTTATTAACCAGTGCCATACCAATAAACTTAACTTAAAAGAAAAAAAAAAAAAACTAAAGAAACACACACACACAATAACACCAACAAAAACTAAAACAAACATCCATGAGGAAAAAGCTTGTTTACTTTGAGAATGCCCAGTGCCTAAACTTGATGTAGTCACTAGATTCTGTTTGTAGGTGAGCTTCCAAATTAGGAATAACATTGTATTTATCCATTTGAGCTACTATGACAGAATACCACAGACTAGGTAGCTTATAAAGAACTGAAATTTATTTCTCACCCTCTTAGGGGCTGGAAGTCCAAGATAATGGTGCCAATATGAACGGGTTCTGGTAAAAACTCTGTTCAGGGTTACAGACTGCTGACTCCTCTGTGTCCTGACTGGGTGGAAGAGGCAAGGGAATTCTGTGGGGTCCCTTTTATAAAAGTAATAATCTCGCTCACAAGGGCTCCACTTACATAACCTAAGCACAACCCAAAGCCCCACCTCCTAATAGCATTGTATTGAATATTAGGATTTCAACATATGGACCTGGAGGGGAACACACAGGTTCAAAACATAGCAACATTCACGTGAGGATACCAGGAATGATGAACCTCATTATAGAATCACACATCATTTTATCTTCCTGAGATCATTAGCTTAAAACTCATTGTCAACATATCAAAAGTCTTCTCTATAATCGTCATGCAGTTATGTGAATTATAGTATATTTTTAATTTCAGGTTGCCTCTTAAAAACTATGGTAGATATTGTAGACCCTAATGGTTGGGCTATCGGTGTAAAATACTCGATAACACAAAATACTTAATGTGGTAACTATTGTTTCAGGCTCAATCTACTCTAGGACATAACTCTGTAGAGGCAGAATTGATGCAATAATAATACCTTGTATTTTTTTCTTGGTGTCATTAATTAAAGACACAAAGCAGTTTCAATAATGATAATAATAATTCATTTACATGGCTTTTAAGGCAGCAGTTCAGTCAAGCAAAACAAAATAGTATCAATAATTTATTTAATATTTTATTTGTTTTCTTATAAATGCTTGAAAATGGAAATGAAAATGAAATGTGAAAATAGCCAGTTTTTCTATAAAGGTCTGTTCAGAAAAATAAGATCTCTTTTTCTCCTTGAATCAACCAAGCTATAACTGACACTTAATTTAAAGTTACTTTTTACTGTAGCATTGCTTTCTCAAATTAATTAAAATTCATGGCTGTATTATGTACAACACTATACTTTCCTAAATTTCACAGGACAGATAGAAAGTTTAGTACATTGGCTAGGAAAGCTTTCAATTGCATAGCTATCCAAAAGGAAAATCCAATTTTATAATCCAACAGCATTTTTTGAAAAACACAGCAATGATTTTAAAAAAACTCATCCTGGAATGAGTACAGGCACCCAAATTCCATTCTGAAAAGGCTATGGTACTTGTTCCTTGACATTTTCAAAGTTCATGTGATCCTGATAAATGATTAAAGGTTATCTCTGGAGTATATTTCTGATGACAGTTTTTCTACTTTTCTACCTAGTTCATAGGTAGGAAAGAATGTATTGTTTAAAGAATCTTATTTTCTTTTCCACTTGATCCCTTAAGTCATAATTTAAGCCATTCTTTATTCCCTAAGTTGATATAGAGTTCTGTATATCCTAGGATAGTACGTCACTGATAGTGATATAAACACATAGTTTGAGCCTTAAGAAATCATATTATTCCAATAATTTCCTGTGATTTTCTTCCATCTATATGGTATACTATTACTTTATCACAGATCAAGAAAAAATAGAACCCAAAGATCACCTTGTAACATATTACCAAAATGTTTTATAAGGGCTGTATAAGATACAAGCAATAACACATTTCTACACTTGAGATGCTTGCATTCTTCACATGTATTTTTATTATGGTCTAAACTAAATTTATGAGCATTTCATTTTAACAAGTCATGATTAATGCACATAAAGTTTATTTACTACTCTATGTTTTAAACTAAGTAACTACAACTATAAATGTAAATGTGAATAAAATTTCTAAAATGTTCTTTTATACCCCAAGGGGTGACATAATCCCTACTTTAAAAGCCAGTAATCAAACATCTTGTCGATGTGCAAGCATTAACTACTGGCTAATTTATCTCTAGGTCTCATATTTGTCTTGATTAATAATTAGTGTGTTAATTATCTTTACCACTTGTATATTTTCATATTAGAATTAGTTAGAAACAGATGATTTCTCTATAGGTCATGGAAATTTTGGGGCAATATTTCATTATATAGCAAATTCAACAGGGCAATTTTCCAAACTTTCTACACTAAGACACATCCCTATATTTTTTTCCATTCTTGTTCTCTTTCTCGTACACTTCTCTTTGTTCTATGAGATACACTTTTTAATTATTTCTCATTTATAGATGACATGACTGAAGTAGAGTGAATCAGATTCCTGCCCACTTTTTCACAGTCAATAAATGGCAGGACGACAGTCTAGGAAAACCTGTAATGGTTTCTTCCACTGAAGAACTAAAAAGTCTTATCTGTTTATTTTGTTCATTATATTCTACATATAAGTGAGATCATGTGATACTTGTCTTTCTCTGAATGGCTTATACTGATGAACAAAATAGATCCAGAGACATAGAAGAATGACAAATCTCAGACAGAAGAGGGTAGTGGGGAGTGTGAAGAGATTAATCAAAGAATTTATATGCATCTATGCATAGCCCACTGACACAGACAATAGTGTGGTAGACCTGAGGAGGGGGCAGCTGAGGGGTGGAGGGAGTCAAAGGGGGAAAATATAATTTAAGCAAATAAAGATATATTTTTTAAAGTGGTAATTAAAGATAAAGATTAGGAGAGGAGAAGCCATTGAAAATAACTGTACCCCACCTATATATCCCACTCAGTTGAAGTATTCTTACCAGCTTAGTAGTCTAGAAAGATGTCTCTATGACATTTGTTAAACTGTTAAGAAGTTATAGAAATCATGTAAAATATTTTTCTTCATGCAAATAAAATAGAAGAACTAAAGCTTAGTCAGGCAAGGGGAGTTTCCTAGGCATAATACCAAGGCAGAAACCACTAACGTTTAAAATTTCAGAGCAGAAAAAAGTTAGTTAATTAACTGGGCCAAAAGGGAAATGTCCACTGCTCAGTGCTATAGTATTGATGGACAAATAATTGTAACAGTTTTTTTTCTGCAGTACTTTTTGGTTATATTGACATAGTTATCAGCTCAGACTCAGAACAGATATTGATGATAATGATATAGACAGAAACATATCTATATCACACCAGGCTTTCTCTGAGTCTGAAAATTCCACTTCCAGGAATTTATCTTAAGGGTCGAAGATGGCTAGTGAGAAACATGTATGGATTTTTCATGGCAGGGAAGTTTATCTCTGGAAAACTAAATGAACCTAAATAGCCAATAGAGGTGGATACTTCATAAACATTGCACATGTATACTTGCCTCGAACAATGATGTCACTATTGGAAATGTTGATGCATTCCTGTGGTTTTATATGTCTCCATTAGACTGTTTTACTTTTTCAAAGTTCTGAAGTAATATATGTACATTTTATCACTTCAGTTTTCTTCTTTTAAACATATTTCTTCTTTTAAAAAATATTTGGTGTTTTTAAATGTGGGTACATATACATCATGAAAATACTGTGAATAATAAATTTCAAGATTCAAATGGCTGAAAGAACCTTGAGGTCTACTTTGTGAGATGGGTGTCCACCACAGTGAGATAGACTTGAGTGGAGAACTGTAAAACCCCAAGAGCTTTTGAATGTAATCTGAGAGTGATTTCCAGCTGTAACACAAAGTAGCTGGTTGATCTCAGAATCCTTATTTTTCTGGCTTCAATTCACTTACCTGTAAAATGAGGCAATTATATTGATGCAAATGTATTGTGGCAATTAATTAAGCTGAAGAAGATAAATGATTAGTTACAGCTCCTCACAAACAGGTAGCATTCAATAAAGAAAAATTACTGTTATAAATTGCCATGAAAATAGTGTAGCGGTCAGTTATAAGAGAGAATATAGACTGATGCTGAAGCCAATTTAGTAATACCTGAGAGATATAGTGTATTCCACCTGGGCTATTATTTATTTAACTGTCACATATAATCTATTTTAACTTGATTTATTTTGCATTCATGTGCTGGGTGAACAATTGCAGTAGATGATTTTGTAAGATCTTTCTAATCCTAATGTTACATGGAATAAATAGTGGTTGATAGAAGGCCAAGTATTTGGGTCACATTTACTACCTTTAGTCTATATTTATGGTACTTCATAGCAGAACACTTTCCCCTTTTGTTCATATAACTGGACTTCTTTTAAAACATAAATCAATAGGTCTTCCTTTAAATTTTAATTTTAAAAAAATATTCCAAGTATGTTTTTATTGATTTCAGATAGAGGAAGGGAGGGAGAGAGAGAGAGAGAGAGAAACATCAGTGATGAGAGGCCGTCTCCTGCACGCCCCCTACTGGGGATCAAGTCTGAAATCCAGGCATGTGCCCTGATTAGGACTCAAACCCTGACTTCCTGGTTTATGGGTCAATGCTCAACCAACTGAGCCACACCAGCCGGGTTAAATTTTAATTTTTAATGATACTTTCTAAAAGCTTCCTAAGATGGGTCATAATTTATGTCAGGAGCATGTATCATCACTTTTACTCCCCACCCCCTCAAAAAAATGTATGAGATTTTGAGTGTTCAAAAATATAATAAGGAAGTGAAACAAAAAATAACACACAGAGAAACTGGTTTTTAATTGAGAGATTATAAGTGAGATTTTTAGACCACTTTATACCCTCAGGTTGCTATGAACAGAAACAGAAATGTAGGCAGCAGGCTGCTTGAGTGCCTACATTGTGCTAAGTGTGGGAATAGACACCTGTCTTTTCGTATACCTTGATGAACCATCTTCAGCTCAAAGCCACAAGTGAAGTTTTAACAGTAGTTAAATAAAATAGCTCTTATGGAAGAATAACAACTTAGACATGATGTTTTATAAGAACCAGGGAAAGAGAAGAAGTCTTTCACTGTGGATAAATGGGTAATGCGCTAAAGTATAGTATTTAATTACCTCTTTTTATTTTGTCCTTTATTATTTTAATATTCATAGCTACATGTGTTGCACTGGCCATAAATTATATAGTCCACTTTAAGGTGCATCTACACTATTTTTCTGGCTGATTTTCTGATAGATTGTATTTTTCCCATGGTCACCACACCATGGGAAGGATTTTCTCCAATCAGTTGCAAATTTATAGCCCTTAAACTTTACCAGTGTCATGTCATTACACAGGGGGGTCTATATGTCTTCAATCAATTAGAAATTGTCTGTAACTTCCAGCCTCCTCCATTTGATCATTCTACTTGACAAGATGAAGATAATAATCCTAATCGTCAATGTCTCAGCATACAAATTACACTGAACACTACACAAAATCCTGCTATACCAGATCTTTTCCAAAAGAGAAAATACACCAAACTGTGGGGAAATACAAAAGAGATTGCAAGTGCACCCATAGTGGGAAACATTAAAAACAGATTTTGTTTGTGACATTTGAAGATGCTTGTTTAAAAGCTTTCATTGAAAAAAGGTTGTTTGACACAGGGTTATTATTTAATTTTCTTAGTTTCAAAAGCACAGAAAACAATGCCTGAAACACCTTAAATGCCCAGTATAAGTTACTGATAATACGGGAATTTTCTGGTTGCCCAGTCATTAGTGGCATCATTATGATATCTTCTTATTTTTTTCCTGAATACAAGAAGAGAGAGTTAAACAAGTTCTACCATTTTAGTATTTTATATATATTGCTTCATACAAAATAAAATAATATCAACATATGGTGTTATTTTAAATCATACCAATGCATGGCGATGGTATTCATTAAATGTGAATCACATGTATTTACACATGTACACACACATACAGATATATGTTATATGCACACACTTACATATTTGTGTGTGTTCATTTATTTATGTATTTATTTTGAAAACTGAATTTCTCAATATACAAAATTCAGAAAAAAATCTTGGCATTCTCTCTCAACTTCTACCTAATCATAACACACTAATTATCACACATTAATGAAAATACTGAAAAACTCATATTAAAAACATTTATTTGCCAAGCATCCCTATGTTCATTGCAGCATTGTTGATGGTGGCTAAGACATAGGGATGACCAAAGTGTCATTCAATAGAGAATTGGATAAAGAAGATGCACTACAATGGAATACTACTCAGCCACAAGAAAAGATGAAATATTACCATTGGCTACAACATGAATGGACCTTGAGAACATTATAGTAAGCAAAATAAGTTAGCCAGGGAAAGCTAAGAACCATATAATTTTACTCATTCGTGGGATATAAAACTGAAACTCATAGACACAGAAAACACTATGGTGGTTACCAGAGGAAAGGGAGTAAGAGAGTAAAAGGGGCCAACTATATGATGACAAAAGATGATTTGACTTTGGGATATGGATACACAATGCAATGTGTAGAACATGTATCATCAAAATATACACTTAAAACTGTGTGATCCTATTAACCAATGTCATCCCAACAAATGCAATTCTAAAAAACCTCATATCAATATAGCAATAGGTAAAAAAGAGCATATAATCGGATTTGTTCACTATTTTATCTTCAGGCATAGAATAAAAATATTACGTCATTATTGTCACAATCCTCAGATACACTGAACAATTTCCTACCACAGCTCTGTCGGAAAACCCATGTGCAGACTTTCAGTGGCTAACTGGAATAAAATATTTCCCGGATTCTGTACTGTTCAAGAATGGTCAATTAATAATATATCTCATTTCTATTAGCCTGCAATACTGCACCAAATGCAATTCAGTAATCATGTTTCTATGCCAAGCCTCTATTCTAATAAAGTTCATCTTTTCTTTTCTTTCTTTGCATGTTTGCCTCTCTACTAACTCATTTCACTGTGCCTTAGAAACTCTCCTTTTGAAGACCCTACAAAATTTTTATTTACCCAATGTCCATCCACCTTCTTATTTAAGTAGAATCTGACTGCTCTTTCAGCTGACCTCCTTTCCTTCAGTTTGCTGCATTTGGAGCTCACTATCTGATTATATTTCTTGGCAGCTTGAGAGTGGTTTAGCCATTCTCTGTTGCATTTGTTTCATTACAATGTTGACCAATCTGGCAAAAATCCTTCTTTTATTATGTTAACACCACCTGCTGCTTAATAAAATTTCAAGATATTAACTGAGTTTATACAATTCTCAAGTCTTTGTTAACACAAGAACTTTTTCCTAATATGTGGAAGGTAAGCTTTTGATTAGAAAATAAATTATACTTAACAGAGAGAAAAGAGCGTTAAATTATGGTGTTTAGAATTATAAAATAGCCTCTTGATACCTACAGCAATGAAAATAACCTCCCGGTCTCCTTGAAAGTGCTTTGGTTCTCTAGGGAAGAAAGAGGGGAAATGGTCTCAGGAGGCTAAGATGAATAACTTAACATACAACTTTGCTGTAGAAGACATGTGGAGGCAGGGAGCTACCCAAGTGTTGGCTTTGGTGATGAAGGCTGTGTTCATACATCTAGTTATGAGAACATTATTATCTGAAGTTTCTATAATATTTTGGGCTGTGGACACTGAAAATCACCTCTATGGCTCACATGACCTGAAAAAAAACATGCTTGTCACCATTGCAATATACTCATGTTTATCAGTCAGACATGTTCAATGTATGAAATAAACCCTTGCACAATGCTACTACTTCATGGGAAATCACACTTTCTTGAGACTCGGCTTTTTGTCATAAAGACGTGAACCCTCTGTCCAGGCCCAAGAAACTTTGTGGATATAAGCTCCTAGAGTGCAGATCTCGCACAACAGAGCTTTCTCTACCCACCTGGAGAGTTTTATTCTCCTTTCTCTTGATTGCAACAACGAACTGTGACTTATCATTAATCCCTCACAATTCTATCACAACTTCCACATCATTTTCCAATAACCGCTGGAATAAATGCTCTTAAATTTGGTGCAGTTACATTAATTACCAATCAAATACTTTCAGAAGAAATGTTCTTCCTCATTTGGCCTTTTTACTTAATTCCTATGTTTATCACTGATTGTACTATCATCTTTTTCCCACATGCAATATATATTTTATATTTTTATTTCCTAGAATTTCCCATTCATGCCATTCCACCTCAGAATTATTGCGCAAATAGTTCTATGTACCTGTGTTGCCATTATAAGCATGCACTCTCACAAATATACAAGCACACACATCCATCCATGCAGGTATATATGCGATACTTATACTTTCTTTCATGGAGGACTTCAGTTTAAGAAACACCATCTTTAGCAAGCAAATTTCACCCCTACTGGAGAAAGAGTGTCTTTTTTTGGTATACATTTGCCTTTAGCATCTTGCTCTTCTTACTATCATAGTTTTTGTCAAACACTATCTTAATGGCATATTAGCACCCCTCATTTCTTTCATTCTGCGCCATATACGTATTTTGAAACTAAGAATCATGTATTAATGTGTCATCAGAACTTATTATAGTACATCATCAATAAAAAGGTTTTAATGAAAGAC
Organism: Murina feae; assembly: GCA_004026665.1. Classification (NCBI taxonomy): domain Eukaryota; kingdom Metazoa; phylum Chordata; class Mammalia; order Chiroptera; family Vespertilionidae; genus Murina; species Murina feae. Next base: position 6,483 of record PVJC01039568.1, on the reverse strand, counting down.
AAATTTAATCATCATTACATTTTTATACTGATAATTGAGGCAGACAAAGGAATAACTCCCTGCCACATGCTATCTATATCTTATCCCTGAAACTTGCAAAAATGTTATATTACATAGAAAGGAGAGTTAAGTCTCATATTGAGTCAAGATAGATATTCAACTGATCATAGAGTAATCAAATATACTATACTGAATTCACTCAAATGAAGTGATGTGCAAGCATATCCAGCCTTTATGCAAATATTCCACTGTATATAAGGAACTTGAGTATCCACAATTATCAGATTATATGCTCCAAATATACGCCATTAAAATGAGAAACTAATTCTCAAAGTACAGATAAGTCCATATACATGGAAATTAATTTTATACTTTGAGAGAAATCGTGCAGCTAATTAGAAAATATTTATGACTGAAGTACTATTGTTATCAGAGAATTGTGGGGGAGAATTGTCTCTGTTGCTAGTGGAAGTGGGGATCCCTTTTCCCACTGGGTGCTGGGGGATGAGTTCTTACAAAAAAAGAATTTTCTAAGACTGGCATGGAGAATGAGAGACTTTTATTTGCGTGAAGGTGTATCCCTTGGTTCCAAGTCCCAGTCCCTTAGATTAGTCCTGGAAGAGGTGCAGCAGGGGCTTCAGCAAAGCAGAAACACATCCAGTGTCCAGAGTTTCCACTCCATGGTGGAGCTGAGCCCGACACAGCATCAGGCTGATTTTAGTCCATCAGTCCAGTATGTGGGGGGTCCACGCAGCAGTAGGCCATGTGGGCAAATGCACAGCATGAGAGCCCCATAAGCCAGGAGTCAGGAATGAGCAGCAAGAGAGAAGGGAGTGGCTCCTTTATTCAGGAGCTTATGTATCTCTGATTTCACACCCTTGCGGTGGCAACACCTATTCTGGCAATGACTTGCTCCCAGGTGTGACTGACACATAATCACCTTTTCTACATTGTCTGGACTTTACCAGACATGCCTATGATATTTGGCCTCCTCCTTGTTCCTTTCCAGTTAATTAATGACTGAGTTAATTATGACAGTATCACTATGATAATACAATTTGTCAAAATATGTGACAATAATTAAAGCTATTGTAAAAGGGAAATCTGAAGGTTTAATTTCATTAACTCAAAAGAAAGACAGAAAAAAATATAACAGAAACAATAATAATAAAACCACTAATAAAGTAAATAAATGTTTGATAACTGAACAAAGACGTTTTGGTAAACATATTATATATGACAACAGAATTTTATTTTGTAGTGAATTACATATTAAATTATAATATTACTAGGGGTCCAGTGCACAAAATTCATGCACTAGGGGGTGGCTCCTCAGCCCAGCCTGCCCCCTCTCACATACTGGGAGCCCTCAGGGGGTGTCGTACTGATGGCTTAGGCCCTCTCCCTGCTCCCCTTGGGGAGTGGGTCTGGGATGCAGTCTGGCCTCCCTTTGTGGGAGGTGACCAGGCTAATCAGGGGAAGCTACCAGCCCCATCACCCCGCTGCTGCAGCCACTGCCAGTCACCGCAACCACCAAGGTGTTTTCATCAACACAAACTCCAGTCCTTTCACCCTGAAAAAATGTCAACTTTCTTTAGGCATTTTTAGGATGTGTCTTTAATAGGATATGAAATTTCTTTCTTTTTTTCTTTCTTTCTTTTTTGTCCATTGATTTTTATAGAATGTGGAAGAGAAGGGAAAGACAGAGAGAAACACCAAAGTGAGAGGAACACTTTGATTGGTTGCCTCCTGCATATGCCCTGACCTGGGTCCCACCCAGGGAGGAGCCTGCAACCTAGGTACATGCCCTTGGTCAGAATTGAACCCAGACCCTGCAGTCAGCAGGCTGAAGCATTATGCACTGAACCAAACCGGCTAGGGCAGGATATGACATTTCTTAGCCCTCCAGCAGTGGACCTTCATTTTTTTTCTTCAGGTGTGTGGTAGAAAAACTCTAGGAATATTACCAGTGACATACAGGGAGCTCAGTCAATGAATGGTTAGAAAAGGTGTTTCCTTTGTAATTCACTCCAATCACCAGCTCCACTCCTGTCCCTCAAATCCCAGCTCTACCCCTGCCCAGGCCTGTAAGCTCTGGCTAAGGCTGCAGGCCTGGGCAGGGAACCCTCAAACCCCCCTGATCACCAGCTTCACAGAGCCCAGGCCATTGTGATCACTGGCTCTGATCCTGCCCCCTGCAGCCTCTGGCCAAAGCTACAGGCCTACACAGGGAACTCCCAGGCCCTGGTGACTGGCAGTGACTACAGCAGTGGGGTGTTGGGGTTCCACCCCTGCCCTTTCGATCACTGGCTCCAAGGAGCCCAGGTCCTTGCAATCACTTGCTTTGCCCCTGCCCAGCCCTGCTGCCTCTGGTCGAGGCTGCAGCCCGGGCAGGGGACCTCCAGACCCCTGCTTTGCCGGCTCCACCAGTGCCCAGACCCGTGCAATTATAGGCTCCGCCTCTGCCCCTCCAATCACCAGCTCCAACCCTGCCCATTCCTGAGGCCTCTGCTGAAGGCCTCTGGCCTGGGCAGGGGTCCCCCAGGCCCTCTTATCGCCTCTCAGGTCCCTGCCTCCCATGCCATCTGCCTGGCTAAGAGGCCTGACCACTTCAGTGGCGGGGCTGAGCTGGACTGGGCATTGTTATCTTATGGCTATGGGGGCGGCCATCTATTTGTTGGAGTGATGCCTAATTTGCATATTACTCTTTTATTAGATAGGATGGGCGCCACCATCTTGTGGCTATGGGCTCCATCTTTTGGCAATGGGTGCTGTCATCGTGTAGCTATGGGAGAAGCCATCTTTGTGACAGAGTGATGCCTAATTTGCATATTACTCTTTTATTAGATATCACTGGTCTATGAAATAGCTATGCTGAAACTATCATTTTCACATAGTAATTTGGAAGTTTTAACAAAAGAATTGATCCACCTGATTGTAGCATATAAACCATATGCTACATGTGAAAAAAAACTCCTGGGTTAAAAATTCAAATCCAATAACCTACAATGTCCAAAGTATAGCATGTCCCTTATAGGCTGTGGTGCATTCATAACTATGACATATAATAGTCTTCGTGTATAGTTTCATTTATTTCACAAATGCAATATGAATTTAGGAATCAGAGAAAATTTGAAGAGCTTATAAAGTTTGTGTCTTTTTTATAACAAGTATGGTAGGTTTAAAATGTTTATCTGAAAAGACTTGTCATTAGATACACACATATTCAAAGTGTATATATATATATATATATTTCATAAATGCTTATATATGAATATAAATGAATGAATCTGCTTAGGCAGTTAGCAAAATGCCTTTACCTATTCATCATAGGGGTCATTTTTTAAGTTCTACATATATGAAATAGGTGAAAAGAATATAAGTAAATGGTAAACCATAATTTCAAGGAGCAGTGTGTGGTCATTAATGAGCTATGACAGGCTTAGGAAAAGATATACTACTTGAACTTAAAAGCCCCCATAATTAAGTGATGGCCATTTGAAATTTGTTATTAACCTTGCTGCAGCTTTTCTTGCCCTGGCTGCCCTTTCTCAAAAGATCATTAGAAATTTCTGTGAATGTCCTTATATTTAATCTCATTCACAGAGTTGGCTGCCGCTCACTAAACAAAGCAAAAAAAAGAGCAGTGCCACTGCATCTGGAGCGCCCTACACAGCAACACGTTCATAAATAATTCAAATGTCCTCCACCTCACAGGATTACCCTTTCAGCTGGTAACTTCAGTGAGGAACCGAAGTCACTTTCTCAGCACTTTTCAGAGAACATAGCTCAGAAAACTTTGCAGTGTTGATATTTTTTTAAATGCTTCTGTGTTACTGTTATTAATGTTTTCAAAACAATAACATAAAGTTCCATCGAGGCAGAGACTACTGTGGAGGGTCTGACACATAGAGGATGTTTACTAAGTGTCTGCAGAAGGTCGGTGTTGCAGAAGGCTGGGCCAGCTTTCCCATAAGGTAGAGGAGATTAGTAACCATTGCCTCATACATTTCCTAGGCTTCAGCTGTGAAGATAACATCACCAACTTACTCAGTGACAGAGCAAATGTGCAAATAGTCCTAGGTCCAGCAGAATAATGTCCTATGGTTCACAGATCCTCTTCTAGGTTGGCTCTCTTGCAAGAATGTTTTATTTGGCAAAAAAAATAAATAAAAATTTTGTTTATGCTCTGTTTCTTAAAGAGATTTTACAAAAGTCGTGTATTTCCTTCCTCTGTGTTGGCCCAGCTGGTCGTGCTAAGAGAGTGGGCAACCTAAATAGCAGTCAACCACTCTTACAAGGATCAGATCATGTGACCATGTTAAGGGGTGAAGTGCGAGGTGCATGTACGTCCTCTTGTTCCTTGGCATGACATCACGCTTTGACTTCAGCTATTATTCTCTGGGAGAGCTAATGAAACAAAGGAAACATTTTTTTTAACTTTTCATTTACAGGTGGATTTCCTAATTATTTTACTGTCACGTGTGAGGCGAAGAGGCCAATGTACATGTGTGACATGTCTGGGTTTAGTTCTATGAATATTTTTTTTTCTATTTTGCCTTGGGAATTTGCACTTTAGAGGTTTAAGTGTTTCAACCCTTTCCTCCATTCGCCTGTTTTCTCTCTCTGCTTCCCTTGTCTTTCTGACTGCCCACCCCCACTTCCCACTCCTTACAATCTTTGAGCAATGAGGAATTTCCCCTGAATTTACTACTTGCGCATTTTTTATTCTGTCTGTCATCAGGCTGCCCTTCTCTCCTTCTGTATCAGGTGCCATAGCTTCTATCCTCAGCATTCAAGCTGTAATCATACCTAAATGTTCAATCTCTGCTTTATTTTGAGTGGCCAGATTATTATGACCACCTGACATTTGTAGGCAAATTAGCTGTAATTTTGTGCTAAAGTTGCTAGAGGGACAGACCATTATAAATAGGGAAGCAGGTTGTTTACCATGACAGTAGAAGTGACTTTTTTCTGAAGATATGGGTAAATAATGCGATTTAACAGTCTTCGAACGTGGGATATATATATTGAGTGGCCAGATTATTATGACCACCCCATCAGTACTTCGTTGGGCCTCCTTTTGCCTTCAATACTGTGGCGATTCTTCTTGGCATTGACTCCACATGTTGAAAGGTGATGCGAGGAATCTGACACCATGCCTGATGAATAGCACTGTCCAGGTCTGTGAGATTTGATGGTTGTGGAACCAGCTGCCTGATGGCTCTTTTAACTTCCTCCCACAAATACTCAATTGGATTGAGATCTGGTGATTGTGGGGCCACCTAAGCAAGGTAAAGTCTCCCTCATGTTCCTGAAACCACTCCTGCACAATACGAACACCATGGCATGGCTCATTGTCTTGTTGGAAGAAGCCATCTCCATTGGGATATGCCATCAACATGATAGGATGAACTTGATCAACAATGACACTTAGGTATGTTGTGCTATTCAGATGTTGTTCCACATGAATTAAAGGGCCTAAATCATGCCAGGAAAACATAACATTGCCCTCACCAGCTTGTGCTCATGCAGGGTTGGACTCATGCATGTGGGGTGCATGTTTTCATGCAGTTTCCACCAAATTCTCACTCTGCCATCTGCATGATGCAACTGGAAACGTGATTCATCAGACCACATGATGTTTTTCCGATGCTCGACTGTCCAATGTGAATTGGAGATGTTTTATCTTGGTAACTGCAGACAGTAAGGTGTTTGAACAGGCCTTGGGTTCCATATCCCAAACGATGCAGTGTATGGCTAATTTGCCTACAAACGTCAGGTGGTCATAATAATCTGGCCACTCAAGTTCAAATATATCTCAAGTTCAAAGGCTGTTAAATTGCATTGTTTGCCCATATCTTCAGAAAAAAATCACTTCTGTCATGGTAAACAACGTGTTTCCCTATTTATAATGGCCTAGCCCTCTAGCAAAGTCAGCGCAAAATTATAGCTAATTTGCCTACAAACATCAGGTGGTCATAATAATCTGGCCATTCAGTGTATATGTCTACCTGTCTCTTTCTAATAATTGTGGTAAGTCCTATGAGGAAAAAAAATGAAACATTTTGAAGAAATATGTTGTTGAATGTTAGGTAAGCAGCTTTAGACTGAATGCTCTGGTCTCATGTGCATGTGATATAAAATAATTACTCAAATGAATTATTTAATATCATCTAGAGCAAATTAAATTGCCATCATTATATAATTGAAAACAATAGGATAGTTAAAATGTTTTTTTTGTGTGTGTGTTTCTATGTCTGGCTCTATTTTATACGTGTTATAATATGAATGTTCATATGTCCCCCCAAATTCATATGTTGAAATCTAACACCCATGGCGATAGTATTAAAAGGTAGTAGCCTTTGAAGGTGATTAGATCAAAAGGGTGAAGCCATCATCAGTAGGATTAATACTCTCTTAAAAGATACACCATTCTAGACTTCTGGTGGGGGGAGGGGAATCTCTTCGTATGTTATATAA
>PVJC01039567.1:0-16195 GCA_004026665.1 Murina feae | reverse complement strand
CTGACTTAATTGTTTCCATCAGCCAGCAAACAATTAAAAGTATAAAAAATGTACTTCCTAAAACAGTGGTTTTCAGTCTTTTGGCCCTTTAAATACAGTTCCTCATGTTGTTACCCAACCATAAAATTATTTTCGTTGCTACTTCATAACTGTAATGTTGCTACTGTTATGAATCGTAATGTAAATATCTGATATGCAGGATGGTCTTAGGCGACCCCTGTGAAAGGGTCGTTTGACTCCCAAAAGGTTTGCGACCCACAAGTTGAGAACTGCTGTCCTATAACAAGAGGCTGTATTCTAGGAATAGGATAAATAAAGTACATGAATTTCTGTGCGGGATCTTATAGTAGAAGAGAAATAGGCACTTAAACAAATAATCTTGTATAATAAAAGCCTAGGTGGAGTCGCACAATGCCATCACAAGATGGCCGCCATGACATCATCACAAGATGGCTGCCACAAGATGGCCAGCAGGGGAGGGCAGTTGTGGATGATCAGGTTGGCAGGGGAAGGTAGTTGGGGACAAACAGGTCCACAGGGGAGGGCAGTTGGGTGCGACCAGGCTGGCAGGGAAGGGAAGTTGGGGGCCATAAGGCCAGCAGGGGAGAGGAACTGGGGTGACCAAGTCTGCAGGGCGGGGGGGACAGTTAGGGGTGAGCAGGCAGGCAGGCAGGTGAGCAGTTAGGAGCTAGTGGTCCCAGATTGTGAGAGGGATGTCTGACTAAACCAGGAGTCGGACATCCCTCAATGGGTCCCATATTGAAGAGAGTGCAGACCAAGCTGAGGGACACCCCTTCGCACCAGGCCTCTAGTGATAATAGATTGTCATGTGTTTTGTTAGAAGAAGCTACAAGGAGGAAGATTTCTTTTTAGAGAAAGTGCTGAACATATTCTAAAATGTATATGAAAATGTAAAAGATCTAGAATTGCCAATATAATCTTGACAAAGAAAAGCAAAGTTGAAGGATTTATACCATCTTATTTCAAAACTACTATGAGACTTACTATAAAGCTACTGTAATGCAAGAAATGTAGTATTGACATAGGACAGAGAAAAATGATAATTTCTTAAAGTTCCTTAAAAATTTAAAGTGAGATGATCCGTGAGAAGAGTTCACCATAATACCTGGCACATATTACAAACTTAATTAATGTTAATGCCTACCACTAATTTTTTATATGTGGTCACACTTTATCATCATAATAGTTCTATGGTAAGTATTATTATTGCACTTCTGCAATGGAGGCCCAAATGACACCAAGTTATTATTAAGGGCCAGAATTAGAACTTTAATACTGTTTTTTATACATTATTAACCCTTGTGCATTTTATGCTGAAAATGTGAATAAAAGGATGTAGCAGTTTCTCAGCTCCAGTGCTCCAGTTACCTCATAATCATACCCTTGTTGCCTACCACATTGTGATTTTGAATAAATACACAGTTAAAAATGAAAAGAAGTCCAACTAGCATGGCTTAGGGGTAGAGCTTTGACCTGTGAGCCAGGAGGTTACTGTTCAATTCCCATTCAGGGCACATGCCCAGGTTGTGGGCTTGATCCCCAGTAGGGGGCATGCAGGAGGCAGCAGATCAATGGTTCTCTGTCATCATTAATGTTTCTATCTCTCTTTCCCTCTCCCTTCCTCTCTGAAATCAATAAAAATATATATTTAAGCAATGGAAAGAAGAATTCAATGGGAAGAACAATACCAATCGACATGATCATGTTGTCTTAATACATCTTTTCCAAAAGTTTAAAGTATGAAAAATATCTGTTATTTCAGACTTTGTATACTCTTTTGACTATAAGGTAAAGTAAATCAGATTGCACTTTGGGATTCCTATCCCAGTTTGATATTAGGTAGCTTTTCACATGAAGAATAATGCTGATAAGGAAAATCAATATTATGGTGATCTTGTGAAGATTTTGTAACATTAATTTACTTCATAAATATTGTTTGAATACTTACTATATCTGTACTTTATCATCAATTGAATTTGTCTAAATAAGCACCCTTGCCATTTGTTGGATTTGCAGTACATTTCAGTTTTATAATTCACCTCTTACATACTCTTGTACTCTCCCCGCCCAGGTTTAAACTAAAGCAGCAATTTTAGAATCAGAAGACAGGATACAAAAGATAATTCAGTAGGTGGAGGAAACAATATTGTTGGACTGGTATTTTAAAAGAAAATATCTTTCTAAGAGCAGAAATGAAATTAATTTTGTAAAGATCTTTTTAAAAATCTTGATATCTTTTGATCAGGAATGCTTCTGATGAAGTTCTGTCTGAAAACAGAGAGATAGCATCTCTACGTTGGGAACATCTTTCATTTAGTATTTTGCCAACATTAGTACTAGTTTAATTCATCATGCTGTTTATTTGACTGTTAGAGAAATTTCATGTCCTTTGACTTCAAAATCCAGGGAAGCTACTAAGGAAGGAATAAACCAACAAAAAGTCTAAATCACTTTATTGGTTGATGACATGACTGATTACTGTCTTGATCCCTCTGTTTTGAATTTAAATAACATCCAGCAGCTTCTAAATAGTAATAGATTACATACTGCTTTGTAGACCCAGGAAAGGCCTGCTGTACATCAGGTTTTAATGACATAATTTTTTTTTCTTGAAGAATCTTAATAGAGCATTTCATATCTGGGGAAGAGGATGGGTTGGCAGATTTTAACATTACATTTTTATCCTCATCCTTGTCCTTTATTAGTTAATTAAAACAAATTATTTTGTTAGTGAAATGTTAAAAAATCTTAACATGCTCATTGTTATGCCAAGAGTGATAAATATACAACATACATCATGCACATTATGAAGAAGAGGAAGACTCCTACACTTTATTTGTTGGAGACAGTTGTATATTCCTTTCATTGGCCACTTAAGAATTAAGAAAATTCTCAAAACAAAACAAAACAAAAAATTTAATTTGCTAGCCCTTTAGAGCTTTAAACCAAAAAGAACATCTAGAAACAAATGCATGTTTATTTTATTAAATTATACTTAAAAGATAACATATTGTAAAAACAGCTTTTTAAAGTGTTTATTTTGTTTAAAACTTTAAGCTCTTAAAATAAAATATTAAGCTAGAAATAAAAATACATTTTAAACTATTTACTTAAATCTTAATATAATTTCATATCATTATAGAAGAAGAAAATCTTTTGGAGACTAACGTGAAAGAATTTTTTTTCATTTATTGAGCACCCCCCTCCCACCACCCAACACACACACAGAAATCCTTATCAATTGCTTGCTGTTATTCTTAATAAGAAGTTTTATTGCTTTTTCTAAAAGTTTTGATACCTATGAAAATATAAATATTCTCAAGACTAATTACAATGAACAATATAATTTAACCATAATGAATGCTTATTATGGACCTAGGTTAAAAAAATGTATTGAATTTATTGAGGTGACATTGGTTAATAAAATTATATAGGTTTCAGGTACAGAATTCTATAATACATCATCTATATATTATATTGTGTGTTCACCACTCCATGTCAAGTCTCCTTCTATGACCAGTTAAACTGAAAGTGAGTTGCTGAGGAAGAAGGAAAATCATTTAGGTAGTTTCCTTTCAAATTCTCTATAATTTATTCCCATACCGTAGTCTAATTAATTCCTGTAGCATAAGTAGAATGCTTTAATTCTTGACTAAGGGAGGCCAGGGCTAGGAGGTACTGATAACCAACTACCTAGTGAATGAGGGCTTATAGTCAACCTGGAAGAAGTTAATCATCTCTCATCATTTACCCATTAAAATTATAATTCAACAGGAGATATGAATAACTAGGTTTATGTCAAGTTACATTAACAAAAAAAGAGGCAGAAAAGTCCCAGACCATTCAGTTATAAGGTACAACTGGGAGTTCTTATAGCAAATTATGGTGGATTATTAGGAAGCTATCTGGTTTAATCAAAGAAATAAAGATTTATGTGGACAACTTAAATCTCCAATTGGGAAGTGAACAGTCCAATGATTTTAAAAATTAAATTAAATTAAAATTTGGGTATGAGGGAAGGAACCAAGATTGAAAATTGCTGTTTCATGTTCAAATATAAACAAAATCAAGATGAATGGTGCTATATTGAATTAGAGGTAAGAACTGGATGGCAAAGATGCAGATATGTTTACTGGATTTAATCTGTTTTTATATTGTTGCTTATTTCCTTAAGAAGAACAAAAGTATATGGATTAAATTGCTGAATGATAGTACATTGGGCACAATCTCTATTTCTATGATGCTGGAAAAATCCTGCAGAGCTAGAGGCCTATGGAGTATGGTTGGGGATATAGCTGTATATAGAAAATTGGAAAGGAAGAAATAAGGGTATTCTTACTTTCAGATGACATGCATGTCTACACACAAAATCTCAAACACTCTACTGAAAAATTATTAGAAAGAATAAGTGAGTTTTGCAAGGTCACAGGGTATAAGGTTTATAGACAAAAAGTCAGTCATATTTCTTTACACCAACAATGAACAACTGGAATTTGAAAAAATATATATACCATTTATAATAGTACCAACAAAAATAAAAACTTTATGTAGAAAGCTAAAAGATATGAGCAGGATGTATATGCTTAAAACTATGAACATTAAAAAGGGAAAATTTTAAAAATATGTAAATTAATGCAAAGATATAATGTGTTGATGGATTGGAAGACTTGATATTGTTAAGATGTCAGTTCTTCCCAATGTGATTCATAGATTCCATGTAATCCTGATCAAAATCTCAGCCAACTATTTTATAGATATTTATAAACAGATTCTAGAAGTACATGGGAAAACTAAGGAATTAAAATCACTGAAAGGATTCTAAAGAGCAAGATTAAAGGTAAAAAACTAATATGATTTAATTTCAAGATACGGTAATGTAATTACTACAAAGCTACAGCAACTGAGACAGCGTGGTATGGGTGAAGGGATAGACATGGGGATAGAGCTGGCTTCATGGTTGGATGTCTGTGAAAACAGGACTCTATCCTCAAAAGCATCCTGTGTTTGGTTTATGCTCTGTTGTCACAGTTTTGAAATTCTTAATCATTTTTTAGCATGGAGGCTTACTGGACAAATAATATAAAATCTAATTTAAATTACTTAGCTGTTTTTTTATTGGTGTTCTGGAAAAATTCCCCACATAATTTAAAATTCTATTTTCAGTGCTTTTGTACATATTACAGTTAAAGAAGGAGGAGAACCAAAGGAATCAAAAGGTTGTATATACACCTAGAGTCCATTTTAAACTCATACTTAGGCCATAAGCATTTTTCATTTTGGAAAATCCTACGCGGCAAATGCTGGGGTCCTAAAGTTAGCAGTTTGCAAACTTTAGTTTTCACTTCCACGTTTTTGCTATAATTGTTTTCCACCTCTACCATATTTTAAACAATATTTATTTCTTCCTGTTGCAAGAATAACATGAGCTTTTCATATTTGAGGTGCCACTTAGAAAGTGATGGTAGCGATTTTCCCTATCCAGGCTTCTTCACTATCATACCAAGCTATAGATCAAGACATCATAGCAGGACAGGAGGCCCTAGAAAGAGACACTGGTAAAAACAGTGCTATATGTTCATTAAATTCATTTCATTTTGTCCTGGCCATGGAAGAAGACTAGATTTTTCAGGCACTTGCCGTTAGGAGTGGAAAAGTTCTGGCCAATGGAATATAGACTGAAGCAATGCATACATACCTTTCCAGGACTGGCTCCTAAAACCTCTTGTATGATCCCATGTATCCTTTTCCCTCAAGTACTGGGAGGATGTCATTGTCTAGGGCAACCTTAGGAGCCATGTGTTAAAGATGGTGGAGACTTTGTTAGCCTGGGTCCCTGGCTGACTGTGGGACAGAGGGCCTCCTCCCTTCAGTATTGGACTGTTTCATCAGCAAAGAATACTAGTAAACCTCATTTGGTTTAACCACTGAGACTTAGGGAAAGGTTTTTATAGCAGCTATTTACCACAATTATTATTCAGATTAACTGAAGCTTTTTATGAATAAACTAAAGGCCTGGTGCACAAAAATTTGTGCACTCAGTGGGGGATCCCTCAACACAGCTTGTGCCATCTTGCAGTCTGAAACCCCTCAGGGGATGACCACCTGCTGGCTTAGGCCTGCTCCCCGGGGGATTGGGCCTAAGCTGGTAGTCAGACATCTCTCTGGCAGCCCAGGAGCCCTTGGGGGATGTCCACTTGCCAGTGGGGAGCAGGCCTAAGCTGCAGTTGGACATCCTTAGCACTGCTGAGGAGGCAGGAGAGGCTCCCACCACCATCACTGTGCTGGCAGGCGTTAGCTTGGCTTGTGGCTGAACAGAGCTCTCTCTGTGGAAGTGCATTGACCACCAGGGGGCAGTTCCTGCATTGAGCATCTGCCACGTGGTGGTTAGTGTGTGTCATAGTGATCAGTCATTCCCAGTCACTATGCTGTTAAGGTCAATTTGCATATTACTCTTTTATTATATAGGATAGAGGCCCAGTGCACGGGTGGGGGCCAGCTGGTTTGCTCTGAAGGGTGTCTCAGATCAGAGTGGGGGTCCCGCTGGGGTTCCTGGCCAGCCTGGGTGAGGGGCTGGTGGCCATTATCATGCTGGCCACGTGCCCCAGTGACCCAACCTCCCAGCCTCTCCTTTTTTTCCTTTTTTCTTTTTTTTTCCTGGGATTTATTTATCTTCTGTAATTGAAACTTTGTAGCCTTGAGCAGACCCCAGATCTGGCCAGGGCAGGTGGGAAGCTTGGCTTCCTCCATTGCCAGGGGCAATCCAAGCCTCCTGCTTGCTCCAGCTTCGTGGCCACTGCCATCTTAGTTGGGTTGATTTCCATACTTGCTTCTGATTGGCTGGTGGGTGTGGCTTGTAGGCATGGTTTGAGTGTAGCAGAGGGATGGTTAATTTGCATGTTCCTCTTTTATTATATAGGATTGCCAATGAATGAAACAATTTCAATTCATTAACAAAAAAAGTACTTCAAATATATAAAAACTTTAGATGATTTTATGAATAGTTTTAATCTAAAAATTAAAAACACTAACATTTCTGTAAATTGGGTTCTGATATAAGAAAATGACATTGCAGTGCAGATTCTCAAGAGGTAAGTGCAGTGTGTACTGTTATCATTTACATTTTAATGATGAGAAAACTGAGGCAAGGAGAGTCTCATGCAAGTTTATACCACTAATAAGGAGGTAGTGTGTATGCAAAGGTCAGGCCTATAACCCCATGTTGTACTATTCAGCAGTTGGGGACATCGTAGGGCTATTGACACATCAACAACTGCACTCCCGTGACTGTTAAAACATGCAGGAAGAGCAAATGACAACAGCTCAAATCCTGTGATAAATCATTTTGTGTGAACCATTGTTGCTTCAAATTGCTTTTCAATGATTCATTATGCATGAAGAACTTTGGTAAAAAGTTTGAGTTTCAACACACAGCAACTTTCCTGTAGAATCATCTGGAGTAACTGAGTTTTCTTGCCTGCAAATTGCTTTAGAGCAGCTTGCTCAGCATGACTCTTTATCGTTAGTGCAAATTCAAAACAAAAGCATTTTAGAATTGTCATGCCAAGACTGATGAGCAAAACTTAGCAATTCAAATGCAGTGGATAGGCCTGGCCCAGAAATATGTCAATCATAAACATTTTTTTTAAGTTCATGTTAAAATCTTGAATGAGGATTTCTGTCTAATTAATTTGGATACAAATAACCAATCTAATCTAATTTGAATATAAATAACTCATCATAGCAGAGTACCCAGCCAACTTGCATTTATTCATTAAATATTTATTTTGCCCAGTCTGCGGTAGATACTATTTTAGGTACTTGGGACATACTGCTGATAAAGCAAAGCTTCTAGCTTTCATGAAGGAAATTGGGAATGTTTTCCTCATTGAAGAGTCCATTATATGCCACTGGAAGAAGTTTGAGCATATCAGCTTTTTATATTTTCTGCAAGAATGCCAAGCATGTGGTATATGCATGTAATGAGGTGTTAGAGAACATTACACTAGTGCACTCCATTTTGGCTCCTACAAGTAATACGCCTGGTAACCATCTTGTTGCCTTTGGGAGAATAAATCACTTCTGAGGCACAAAAGTTTCTCCCTGCGGGAGAAAAAGTATCAAATGCTTGTGCCTCCCATGAAAGTACTCAAGATCTCTTCGGAACGCTGAAGCAGTAAAAGGGATGGGTGAATCAACTTTTATGTGTGGGTGAAAATGAAATCTCCCCAGGATGTGTTCTTTCATCCCCCCAAATCTATAAATAGAATTTTGGTTTCAAAGATCTGGACTGTATCAGAGGCAAATCTTTTATCCAAGAAGGCAAAATGGAGTAAGTTTGTATTTTTTTTCTAGATGGAAACATTAAGTAAGCTATTACTGAACTACCCACTAATTTATAAAAGGGAATTGAGCTGTTTTTAATTTATTTTGGGGAAAAATTCTTAAACAAGTAGGACATCTAGAAATTCCAGGAATTTTGTGGCATTTAAAAACCAATTAATATTTTAAAAGCAGGAGAGAAATTAGTATTTGCTGAATTGTTTCGTGCAAAATTGATGATTCTTGAGTGCTATTGCCTAACTTATTTTACATTTGTCTTCATTTATTTTAAATCCTGAGCCAGGATCTATCTGTTGATCCATCCACTCATCCATTCCTCCATCCAACCATTCATCTATATATCTTTCTGGCATATATATAAGTATGTCTATGTAGATAATAGTGTGTGCATATCATGTATAGTATAGTACTAGCAACTAGATTAGTAACTTCCTCTTTGTTCAATAGTTAGACTTCCCATAACCCAAACCTTCCAGAATACGTTCATGGAGCTCAAACTAAATAATTAAAGCAGGCTTTCCTTCCATAATCTCATTTTAATTCCTGATAAGCTAAGAAGTAATTTATGTGCATTTGAACCCTGCTTACACTGTGTGGGTCCAAAGTCATTATTTATTACTTACAGATAAAGATTTATGAAAGAGGTGGTATTAACTTTTAATTCTTCTTAAAAGGATAATAACACTCACTAATAAGCTTCTCCATTTTGAGTTCTCTGTCCTCTGACTTCAGGCTGTGATATTGAGCAACACTGGCCTTTTTCTGTTCCTCTGACAAGACAGGCTTGTTACCTGCAAGGGTTCTATTCTCTCCTGGGAGTAGCCTTTCCCAGAGCTGTAAGTGATGGCTGGATCATTCTCTTAATCAGATCTCTGATTAATTCTCTCTTCTCAGAGAGGTCTTCCTTGACCACTATGACTAAAATACTGTTCTCTCCCCACTCTCGTGCCTCCACTGCAATCAAATATCCTGTTTTTTATTTTCTTGACATCTATTACCCTGGTCATCTTTTTTAGTTTGTTTGGCTCTTCCTTATTGGTTCCCAACTCTAAAAGTTAGGTCTCATTAGACTAGAAACCTTGTCTGTTCTCTTGTAGCTCTGACATCCAGAATTGGCCTTAGAAGGAGTTAGTATTTGCCAAATGAATGAGTCCAGGTTACATTTGATAAAAACAGGTTTGAGCGCCACTGAAAAAATACAGTTTGCATAATTTCAAAGGTATTTAATTATAGACTTAGTATTTAGACAGAAAAGAGTGTCAGGTTACCACCATCTGATTAAGATTGCTGAAAGCATTTTAATATTTTGGCCAGAATTTAACCTAAAACATAGTTTATTTATATATAAACCCACACATCCTATATAATAAAGAGCTAATATGCTAATTAGACCAGACGGTGGAACAACCTTCCTGAATGACCATTGGGCAGGGCCATGAGGCAGCTGGTGCCACGAGGGTCAAGCCCCTAGCAGGAATTTCGTGCATTGAGCCTCTAGTACTAATATATTTAGTTAGAGGAATACAAATACACATGTGGAACAATGTATTCAGCTAGAAGGAGTTAGCTGTAGAGGTATCTATGGTGAAGAAATCAGTAGCAGCAATAACCTGCGATTAATAAATCATGACCTTGAATTGATTCTATTAAGAAGTGGTTATTGAATAGTAGGTAGTACTTTTGAATCACACAGAGATATGATATCAAGGGGAGATATTTAGACTTAACTATGTGGCCTCAATCTTTGGCAAGTATAGTATTATCACATATTCTTCTGTAAAGTCCTAAACATCTATACATACACAATGCAGAAGCTGAAGGGTTAATGGACAGCAAACATTTATTGCATTGCCCTCTCTGAGCCAACTTTTTTTCCACATTTTTTTATTACATAAAGTATTACAAAGATTAATACATATATCTCTTTTTTCCCCTGACCTTCTCCCAGCCTCTGCTACCCCCCAGTGTTTTGTGTCCATTGGTTATGCTTAAATGCATGCACAAAAGTCCTTTGGTTGATCTGTTACCCACCCCCAACCCTCCCTGTCCTTGTTGCTATAATTTGACAGTCTGTTTGATGCTGCTCTGCTTCTGTATCTATTTTTGTTCAACAGTTTATAATGGTTATTATTATCCATAGATGAGTGAGGACATGTGATATTTTTCTTTCATTGACTGGCTTATTTCACTTAGCATTATGTTCTCCAGTTCCATCCATGCTGCTGCAAATGATAAGAACTCCAAAAAAAGATAAACAATCCAATCAAAAAATGAACAAAGGACCTAAATAGACACTTTTCAAAAAAGGACATTCAGAAAGCCAAGAGACATATGAAAATATGCTCAAAGTCACTAAACATTCGAGAGATGCAAATCAAAACAACAATGAGGTACCATCTCACACCTGTCAGAATGGCTATCATCAACAAATCAACAAATGACAAGTGCTGGAGAGGATGTGGAGAAAAAGGAACACTCGTACACTGCTAGTGGGAATGCAGACTGGTGCAGCCACTGTGGAAAACCATATGGAGTCTCCTCAAAAAATTAAAAATGGAACTCCCTTTTGACCCAGTGATCCCACTTCTGGGAATATATCCCAAGAAACCAGAGACACCAATGAGAAAGGACATATGCACCCCTATGTTCATAGCAGCACAATTTACCATAGCTAAGATTTGGAAACAGCCTAAGTGTCCATCAGTAGATGAATGGATTAGAAAGCTGTGGTACATCCACACAATGGAATACTATGCTGCTGTAAAAAGGAAGGAGTTCTGAGCCAACCTCTTTATCTGCAAGGTGGATAGGTTAATTCTTTCACATGGGATTTTTGTGAACCTAAAACAAAACATCTGTGGCAGTGAACATGCAAAAACACAGTAGGTATATTGTGAATATTCACTTATTTAAAAGATAGTGTCTGGCACACTTCTAAAGTTAATATACATAGCTTGTAAAAACTCTATTTTGTTGCACTCAATGGTCTTCTTGATTCTCATTTTTTTTTCACTACTGAATGGTGGGTAGCCTCCCCTCAACACTCACTGTGTGTTTGTGTATTTGTGCTACTGCAAATGCAAATGCTAGGGGTGAGCAAGGAGCATGGTAAGGGGAGACTGAGAGAAAGAAATAAACAAGGTCATCATAAATTAAAATACATGGAAACTGATGGAAACTGATTTCTAGTTTTGAATATTCACACTCTGGATGAATATTGACTAGAGATCATGCAGCAGCTTGTTATACCTACTGACATTCTTAAAACTTGTAACTCTGTGTGATTTAAGGCTCTTGACCACTGGGAAGCCACAGTAAATATTTTTGGGGATGTATTTATATAACTTTTCAAACTTCGTAACTAATATTCCAATAAACATCATTCTTTTTTTATATTCCAGTAAAATAAATGATATTTCATCTTTATACTTATTCTAAAAGCTTTTATAAATAATATTTATCTCAGTGCTAAAGTGATGTGTACAAATAATTCCATTAAATTGACCTAGATGTCATTTTAAAAGTGTGTATTAAAAACTGCTGACTACCATGAAACATGAAATATTAGTGTTGGTGTCTAAATACTTTTGAGATATCAACTATATTTCAAATATGTGGGAAGGGAATGAATTTCAAAGTGTACCTCTAGATATATATTTGGCTCTCTTATAAACTTTGGAGAGGTGATATAATAGCTCTTAGTTATACTAGCTATTAGTAATAGCTATGTGCTGTGTGTTAAGGCACTTTAGTACTTTAACAAAGGCAGGGACAGTATTTAAGGAACCAACAAATGATGCTGAGGTTCCTGCGTCCTAGAAACAGTGGCAAATGATTATGATGAGGAGGTTAGAAGGGTCAAGGGGAGTCTCACCAGAGTCCAAGGAAAGTTGGAGCCATGGTGGAGGGTGCAGGAACTGCAGCCCTGAGAGTTTCAGCCACTGCCTGACTTCAAAGTACAGAAGCAGGGAGAAGGGGGAAACAGGGAAGAAATACAACACTGACCTATCTTCTATTATGGCCTTGTGCCAGGCTACACTAGCAAGGAAGTCTATGGATACAGTCTATTGATGCCAGCCTCTTTGGCACAGATCAGAGCAGAGAAGGATGGAAAAGGATTGGTCATCTACAGGGGTAAGAGCTATGCTTTAAATATGAAGATACTGAACTCAGAGAAGTTAAGGAGACTGCCAAACCATATCTTATACAATAAAAGCATAATATGCAAATTTACCATCCCTTTGGGATGCCTAAGTCACACCCACCAACCAATCAGAGCAGCTGTATGCAAATTAACCCAGCCAACATGGAGGTAGGCACTCAGGGAGCTGAGTAAACAGGCAGTTTCTGTTGCAGCAGGAGTGAAACTGTTTGCGGGCTGCCTGGGCTTCTCTCAGGGAACATCATATTTGCAACATTGTTTCAATCCTAGAAGTTTCAGCAGATGAAGCAAACAGCAGGCCGGGCCTGACTTCTAAGGGAAACAGTGTTTCATTATACAAGCCAGAGCTGAAGCAGAGAGGAGGCTTCCTTACTTGCCTAGGGCCCGGCTTAAAGGAACAGTGTATCAATTATAGAAGATAAACAAACCCTAGGAACCTGCTTCCAGCCAGCCTTGCTAGGATATTGGGTCAATGGGAGCTGTGGGCAGCCCGAAAGTCTGCAAACAGCCATCAGCCCCTCACCCATGCTGGCCACACCCCAATGGGGTGAGGGACGCCACTGGGGGGCTTGGCCAGCCTGCAAACAGCCATCAGCCCCTCACCCAGGCTGACCAGGCACACCAGCAGGTGGACATCCCCAGAGGGGTCCCAGACTGTGAGAGGGCACAGGTCAGGCTGATGGACCTCCTGAGTGCACAAATTTTTGTGCACCGGGCCCCTAGTAGATTATAAATGGTAAGGTCAGAACTTGAAATTATACTTCTATCCTTTCCATGATAGCATTAGGGTTAATTGACTCAGGATGACAAAGAATGAGAAAACTCTAGGTTAGCATGGAATCCATAGTGGTGGATAGATTAGATAGAATGACCAAAACAGGGATGGGAGGTTGAAGGTGAATTCCAGAAAAGAGAGACAGTAAATAAAAAATTGTCTCTGAGACAAAGTGAGAGTGATTATATCAAATCAAATTAATCTTCATATTATTGAAAAAATAGTAAAGAAAATTTATAAGCAATTGGCATCATATAATAAGTTCAAGTGTATAGAGGGAGCCTGAAGTTTGCTTTAATCAGATCTCATGATAGCCTCACATAAACTGTGGGCCTGTGGTCAACATAGAAGCAGTAATTATTATTGCATGTTGAATGACTATTGCTTCTATTAGATTTTAAGCAACATGAACAACAACATGTGTGCATCACTGTAAACCTCTTTGTTTAATAGAGTCTAATACTATGTTCTGGGCACATGGTAGGAGCTCAATAAAAACTTGTATAATGCATGAAGACAAATATTTTGGTAATTAGGGTCATGAGGTTCAGAGAAAAAAATAACTAGTGTGGATGCTGATTCTATAATTTAGGAAATCTAGAGTAAATTTTTAAATTTTCATGTATATTCATCAGTAAAATAAGGAAAACAGAACATTCCTCATAGGGCTGTTTGAAATAACAAATAAATGAATACAAATAACATGACTGAGTCAGTTCCTGACAGTTCAGTTCAGTGTATGTTAACTTTAATTTTTATATATATTTAAAAACCTTTTACTTAATATGTTCCTTTTATTTAAAAATCTTTAACCAAATTTAAATATGAGTATTTAGGGAAAATAGAAGAATGAGAAAAATCATTTAGGAGAAAGAGAAAAAGTTGTGAGATAGTCATTATAAAGAATGGATTATAAAGAAACTGCGCTTACAGCAGGAGTGCTTCATGGAGCATGGTATGAGTTTGTGGTGACAGTAGGCTGTGCAACTGTCACACTTACCCAGAAATAGTCTGCTGCTTAAAGACAGTATACAATTTGGCTTATTTAGTTTGGACTTTAGCCAATCATATGTGATAAGAGACAGGGTACAGAACTGAGAGAACTTGAACAAGTGATAAAGGATTATAATTAGGAAGGTTGTGATCAGGATTCCTAAATTTCACGGGTGACACTGTTTCCTCATTATTTATCTCAAAAGTGACTGTGGTATTGGGCAGTGATGATGAGAAAAGCCATTAAAGAAATGAGGAACAATATCTGAGAGACCTTGATGTTGGCTAAATCATGCACATGGATATTAGGACAATATTGTGGATGAAGTGCTAATATTTCCATTACATGATGAGGAATGACCAAAATATTTATTTATGATCTCAATCATTGTATAACTGTGATATAGCAGGTTATTATAAGCCTTACAAGAGCAGAGGCTTTCCAAGAGAAAGAGCTAAAAAACATGTGCACACATACATCCCTACATTTGTCTATCTATCATCCGTCTATCAATCTATCTATCTATATATCTATGATCTATCTACCATCTATCTATCATCTATGTATCTCAATCACCTATCTAAAACCATGAGTTTACATGGATATCTCCAATTCCAATACATTACTATAGGGTTTATCCTACCCTCTCCCCTTTCCATTTTATAAACTCAGTAGGGGCTTGGTGCACAAAAATTTGTGCACTTGGGGGGTCCCTCAGCCTGACCTGTGCCCTCTCTCAGTCTGGGACCCCTCAGGGGATGTCCACCTGCTGGCATGCCTGGTCAGCCTGGGTTGGGGCTGGTGGCTGTTTGTAGGCTGGCCAAGCCCCCATTGGGGACCCTCACTCCATGAGGGTGTAGGCAGCCTGGGTGAGGAGCTGAGGGCCATTTTCAGGCTTTCAGGCTGCCCACAGCTCCCATTGACCCAAGGTCCCAGCGAGGCTGACTGGAATCAGTTTTGGGGTTTATTTATCTTCTATAATTGAAACACTGTTGCTTTCAGCCAAGGCCTAGGCAGGAAACGAAGCCTCCTGTTTGTTTCAGCTCCGTGGCTTCTATAATTGAAACATTGTTACCATGAGCAGAGGCTCAGACAGCCTAGGCAGGCAGTTGCAAGGGAAGCCTGCTGTTTACTCTAGCTCCATGGCTGCCGGCCGCCATCTTGGCTGGGTTAATTTGCATACAGCCACTCTGATTAGCTGGTAGGCATGGCTTTGCTGGTGGGCGTGGCTTAGGCATCCTGGAGAGATGTTAATTTTGTTATTACTCTTTTATTAGATTAGATTCTCTGACAGTGAGAAACTTGGCTCCCACTATCCATAATCTACTTACTTATTTACTCAGCCCCACAGTATGTAACTAAACTTCCAGTCAAGCTAGGTAAAAACTTGGCCCAGGACTCCTTGCCAGGCTTCATCTCCTGTTGGTCATGCTGACTAAGGCCATAGAGCAGGTGGGGGAAAGAGATGGAAGGATAAAGTCTAGTTAAAAAGTTTGGCTAGGTACATACTGCTGTCCTACTCCTTGCAATTAAAACCATCATCTGAAGGTTTTTTTCCAGAACCAAAAATTGTTTCCCTTCACCCTGATCTCAAGAGGAAGGGCTTAATCCATAGTAATTTGATGTCAAGTAAAGAGAATGATTTTAGTTAGGCAAGGTTGGTCTCTTGAAGTCTTTCAGGTAAAACACAAAGCTCTCCTCCTCTTAATTTTTACTACTTTTTGGTTGGAAATCTTTAATTTAATACCTAACAGTAAGATTTCTTTATTTTATTTTTATTGAATTTATTGAAGTGACATTGGTTAACATTATAAAAGGTGGGGCAAAAGAAGGTTTACAGTTTTGAATATGCAAAACACAGTTTATTCTTGTATTATTATTTATTAACTAGGGGCCTGGTGCA
>PVJC01039566.1:0-16196 GCA_004026665.1 Murina feae | reverse complement strand
CAATTGCCTCCTGTATGTACCTGGACTAGGGATCAAACCTGCAACCTTTTGTGTAGGGGATGATGCTCCAACCAATGGAACCACCTAGCTAGGGTGCACCTTTCTTTTTTTGACTGCTATAGAAAGGCAGTTGTGTGGCAGAAATAATTTATTTTCTATTTTAGATAATTTAATTATAACTTTTACAATAATTTCAGTGTATTTTTCCATTTATAGTGGCCAAAAATCATCCCTTCTGAAGCTGAAACTTTTCAAATCTGCTTAAAGATTTTCCTTTTCAATAGACCACATTTTTTCTTTTTTTCTGAACAGTTAAAAAGAAGAGTTCTAAATAATGGCATCAAGAAGATATTTATGAAAGTAGATTTTTACATGAGGGAAATCTATAAGAAAATACCCATATTAGCCAAATGTGCATAGTTATACAAGATATACACTCTGTAGTCAAATGAAACGTATAAATCAAGAAATCATAAGCAGAGTGTTTTGCTTTATGGTTCTCTATCACAAGTAATTGCAATAATTTTTTACATGACTACAATTTTGTGTGCCTTTGGTGCTCTGTCATTCCTGAAAATGTCTGTTAAAAAACAACAACTTTAAGAAAACAATAAAAAAAATAACCCTTCTCTGGTGTTATTTTTGACTTTTGGTTTATTAATAATCAAACATTAAACTCAAGAGTAGCTCTAGAAATAGAAATTTAGCTAGATGGGCATTTCAGGTACAGGGAACAGTGGGTGCACTATCAGGATATACTGGGCCATACATTTGGGAAAAGGATTTCCGGATTTCCATTTTGTTTTCTGTAGCATATGGATCATGAGCAAAAAGAAGAAATAGAACTAGGGCTGAACAATACAGGACTTTTAATGCCATATTGAGGCTATTAAGTCTTTATTCTGTTATTAGAAGCCATTGACTATGAACAAGTGTGTGACAGTCATAATTTTTAGTGTGCCTTTGCCAAGCAATGCTCTAGGCATTAGGGGTGCATCCCTGAATCAAACAGATGAATATCTCTCTTCCCATGGAGCCCACAGACAAAAAAAAAAAGTAAATTGTAGACCACGTTAAAATGTGATAAGCTCTACTGAAGCGAGGAAAAGTAGAGCACAGGAGGGCAAGTCAGGTGTACCCAGAGGAGGTGTTTCCATTTAAACAGGATGAATAGAGTAGGGCTCACTGAGCAAAAACTTGGAAGGGGATGGTGGTGATGATGGAGTGAGCTATATGGGCAATGGAAAAGAGCAGTGCAGGCAGAGGGAAGAGCTAGTGCATGCGGCTTATTGCCTTATTGAGGAACAGTGAGGTGGTCAGCGTGACTGAAGCAGAGTGGATGAAAGAGACAGTAGTAGGAGGTGAGGTCAGAGGGATATAACGAGTGCGCAGATCAGTAGGGCCTTCTTTGTAGGCTGTTGTAAGGATTTTGACTTTCACATGCAGGGAAAATAGAGCATCATTGGAAAGCATTGAGCAGAAGAGTGACACGACCTGATTTTGATGTTAACAGTATCACGTCAGTCTGTTCAAAATTAGCTGTAGGAGGGTGGAAATAGAAGTAGGAGAGAGATTAGGAGGCTATTGCAGAAATCTAGGTAAGAGGTGATGGTGTTTGGAACCAAATCTCTGCTTTAAGAAGAGGACTTTGGCAGTGAGAAAAAAGTGGAAGCAGAGGTAATTATTAGGAGACTGTTTCCAGCTGATGATTAGAATCTAAAGTAAAATGTTTTGAGTGAGGATGAAGAGGGAACTGTAGGAGATTACCATGGAACTTGACAGCTGCTTGCCTATAGGGAATGAAGGAAAAGGAAGACACCAAGGTGGCAGGGGAATCTTAAGCCTGGATAAATGGAATGCAGATCTAACCATTAATAAACGTTACCCTCCTTTGTGACAAGTCTGTCTGACCCTCTGAGACATTTTGCACACTTTCTGCTCATGTAGTGCTCATGGGGTTATTTGTTGGATACCCATTTTCCCCTCCTGCCACCCACCTAGAAGTGGTCTGACTTTTAGAGTTGTGGCAGTATTAAGGAATAATTAAGAATGTAAAATTTAAGAATTCTGAATCTAAATTAGCATATAGCTTGTATATGGGGAATAACTAACTGATTAGCACTCAAAGAGCATAAAGTATACCAGTCAAATTGAGTTTAGTACAGGACATGCAAAATGTGTTGGGAAAGGACTGTGGGTGCCAGGGAAATGCTCTTTGCAATGATGCTTGAGCTGTGGGTAATGGTGGCAAAAGGGCATTTACCCACAAAGGGGTGTCTCTGAATTTGAGATTACCATGAACTGTTTCAATTCAGTAATTCAGTCCTAATGTTCTAGAGCTTAATTGTACTCACTGAAAGGTCACTTGTTGACTAAGATTTAGTATCAATAATAACCAGATCCATGGTCCTTTGGGAATTTACTCATCATCTTTAAGCTTCAGTTTCGTCACTTGTAAAATGAGAGGTTTTGACTAGATGCTCTCAAATTCCGTCTAACTTTAATAGTCTCTAACTCTATAATGTGTGATTTAATATAGACAAAATATGTTAACTTTAAAAAGAGAAAAACACTCAAGTTTCTTCCCATAGAGAAGGTAATAATGTTGCTAGCATTAATTTTTTCATGTTTCTGTCCTATTAAACTGTCAACATTATATTCAAAACTGAGATAACAGATTTAAAGCATTTCACACATGTGTGTACCTTACCATTGATAATTTGACAAAATAAAATTATATTTTCCCCTAATTTACATTCTAACTGTGAAGATACAGATCCGTTTCTACTCTTGAGCTCATAACCCCATGGGATGGGAAGAGAAGAAAAACAAGTGTTGCTTGAAGAACTGTATAATCTGTCTAATGATAACACAGGTGGACAGATACATATCCAGATGGTAACAGGGTAGTTGAGGCACTTTTGAGGCTTTGACATTTTGCACTCTGATTTTACATTACAGGAGATCATGAAGCTTGTCATTGTGCATAAAACAGTTTCCAGTAATCCACGGGGAAAATTAAAGAAAAATTACCAGCTGGAGATAGTCCTAGGGAGATCTCTCTTAAAATAGCTTCCTTTCTGATATAACTAATCCCCCCTCTTTTATTTTCCTCAGGCAATAAAAATTGATTGGGGGTTGTGTCAGCAGGATGTAATGAAGGCATTGTATAAACATGTAAAAGTGTAGATCCCTGAGGGAATCAATGGATTGAGAGTAGAAAATGAAATGTGCAGATAATAGTGTATTTGTCCCACCTGATTGAGTGGAGGGTGATCTTTACAGCATTTTGTTGGTGCTATTTGAAGACAATTTCATGATATCCTGAGACCAAATAATTCTCACTTCCTTATAATGGACTTCTCCCTGTCAGTGAGAAGACCACATTTTGCTTAGTAAAAAGGGATGTGAGCATATATGACCAAGCTGATGTATATCATTAGTTTGTGTTGTAGGAAATAAATGTACATGAAGTAGCAGAAGGGTTAATTTCAATTCCTGACATCAATTTAAACAAAACCTGTTCTTCCCTAATCTTGTCACTTGGTTGGCAGTTCAAAATATTTATAATATAATAACTGCCCTTCATGCTAATTGTATGTTATTGTAAGATCTTGAAGTATCTCCTGAATCATGAAGATTACTAATTATTAGATGTTACTTTGCTTACTTAAGTATTGCTTTATTACTTTAGTATTACTGTATTCTGATTCTTCAAATCATGGGGCCCATGTATGTTATGTAGTAGTTTTTATTAACCACTGTATTTTATTAACTAGAATACACCATTTCTAATAATTATCAGCATTAGAACTAGAAAGCCACATCCAAAAAAAGTATTGGAGTTTTTAGAAATGGGCACATATTAAAAGAATCACTAAGTTCAGTTTTATCTAGACTACTTATAAAGGTGTCCTTTAAATACCCATCACATACAACAGAGTTCTAGATTGAGCTGTTGTGTTATATTTCATTACCATTAAATGTGACATTTTTCTTATTATCCTATATAATCCTATATAATAAGAGAGGAATATGCTAATTAGCCATTACACCCTGAGGCATAATGACCAAGCCTGTCAAGACCAGATCATGGATCAGCAGGAAGGTGGGCCAGCGAGGTACAAGTGGACTGCGGAGAGCTACAAGAAAGGGGAGGGCAACAAGCTATGAGGGGAATGGGGGGAACTACAGGAGGGCGGGGCAACAGGTGGAGAGCTACAGGAGTGTGGAGCAGCAGGCTGAGAGCTACAAGAAGGCAGCAGCAACCTACTGGTGCACGGATTCGTGTGCAGGGCTATTAGTTTATATATATTTTTAAACTTACCTATTGTAAAAACAATCATTCATTCTAAAACTTTGAAAAAAACTTAAAAGGGGCTTACGACATCTCTGTATCTTTTCTTATGTTTGAGCACTGTGGCCATGGTGTCTGATTCAAATGTGACTTCGGGACCTTGGGCACCATCTTTAAAAACAAATAGACATCCCCACCCCACCCTTTATTCTAATTTTTAAAACGTTTTGTTTTGTTTCACTTTTGTAAAAAAAATGTGCTTGTTAATATATTTAAACTGATTATTTTTGACTAGTTATACTTGATAAAATAAAAATGAGAATTATTCAATTATTGTTTTATCTTCGAGTTTCTCTTATTGACAGGTGTTTCTTTTTTTCTTTTGGTTTTAATAGAACATTCAAATAAAAACTTTGGCAGATGATGTGGTAAGGTGGTCTTTAGTAGCATGTTATTGCATTACTTACGCATGTTGCTTTTTTATTAAAGTGAGTGGACATTACAGCATTGATATATGTATGATATAGAAACTTTGGATGTTTACAAAGTGCAGTAGAATGGAAGATTTTTCAACAGAGTGACTTCTTTGTTTGAATTTTAACATAAAACAATTATATGAAATCTCAACAAAATTTTGATATTATCATCTTGATATTTATCTTAACCAAATTTTAAAAAATCTCTATATAAATATCACTCTGGAAAACCCAGATGTTTCCTTTTTTGATAGCTTAATTGACTGTGAATATGTTAACTAGTAATATGATTCTTGGAAGAAATGAATGTAACATAGAAAGGAGGTTAAGTTCATTATGTTAGTCAGATATTTGAAATCCTTAAATATTTTTGAGCTGAATCTATCACAGTAAACCTTATTAAAAGTTATGGGCTTTAAAAATTTAAATGTGCCCTTTTATAGCTAGACTTTAAAGAAACAGTATTGTAAGCAATGCCAATTTTTTACTTGGTGAAATTACCTATCTACAAATAATGTAAAATACTCTTAGTAATTTAAGGAGGTGAAAGTATTCAGATTAACTTCATTTTCTTATCAAGATATAGCTGAAAGCAAAAGTCAGTTTTCTAGATAGAAATGAAAGGCATAGTGGAAGATCAAATATATATGTAAATAATGCTACTCAGTAGAAAAGCCAGCTCTGCAAAAGTAAATATTAAATGATATGAAGGGACAGGGACAGAGATATGTTGATTTAACGGTTGATTGCATATTTAAATGCTTTTATGTCCACCATATCTTTTAGTGAAATTTGACTGTTGGATATGTACTCAGCTTATTTGGGATTGCTTAATATTTTTTTTCTTCAGTTCAAAATATACTAATATCTAAACCAACTTAATTTTTCTCAAAGAGTTTAAAGAAAATTTGGAAATATTGTTAAAGATGATTGAAAAAAATGAACCTTAATGTGAACACTGGGATAGAAACCAGACTCATGAATTTAGCGAGTCACTTTTTCTTTGAAATGAGAGAGTTGGTTTGGATGATTTTTCAAGTTTCTTCCCAGCTCTAGAATATTATGATTTATATAATCTCTTTGTAAGCAACCATATACTAAAATCATTTTTGTAATCCTAAATAAGCTGCTTAAAACTACTCATATTTATTTCAAAGTACACCTTTTAAGAAAAAAAGTGTTCTTTGAATCAATATGAAAAGTCTGTTCTTTTTAACTGGCAGTCAACAGAAACTTACGTAAGTTGCAGTATTGACTTCCTGACGCTTTTTGTATTGTTGAAGTAATGTCTAAGGACTCGGTAACCTGGCAGTGAAGATGCGCAGTCCTTGCATCTGCCATGTGTCTGCTTGTTTACCGTGAGCTGACAGTATGCATGTGCTTCCTAACAGAAACCAGAATAAAACTGAGCTGCATTCAGTTTTATGTTCCTTACTAATTTTTGATGTCTAATGTTTTGTGGTTTAAAACAGAATGGCCTATTTACATACAGTTGGAGTCGTTCACCCACTTTATGTGAAATAGTAAGCTAATTATTAGAGATTGTACATGAAATCAATGGTTCAGAGTCAATATCCATTAAATAGCAAGTTCTTCATAATAGTGTTTGTAGGATTAAGATATTTCTTTATGTTGTGTTTCCAGTAAATAGAAAAGGTGATGTCTTGTTGGTTCTGCATTTTAGGGCAGGAAAAAAGGTAGGGGAAATAATAGTAATGGTAAGAACAACAATAATAAATAGCAGCTAAATGCACTAGGCATGCGATTTATTTTATCGCACAATAACCCTATGGTGTAAGTAATATCATTATTTACTTATGTGACATATGTTAAGTCATTGTGCTATATTACTTTTTATTTTTATTTTTTAAGATTTATTTTAGAGAGGAAGGGAGAGGGAGGGAGAGATGGAAACATCAGTGATGAGAATCACTGATCTGCTGCCTCCAGCACACCCCCCACTGAGGACTGAGTCAGCAACCCAGGCCTGTGCCCTTGGCCTACATGAAACCTAGGACCCTTCAGTCTGAAGGCCAATGCTCTATTCACTGAGCAAACCAGGCTAGGGCGCATTGTGCTGTTTTGGAGATGAGGAAACGGAGACTCTCATTTGCACAAGTGAACTGAGCAAGTAAAGGGCAGATTCATACTCAGTCTGCCTTCGGAATTTGTGCTCTTAACCATGATACTCTGCTGCACTGAGCAAGTACTCACAGATAGTTGTCACAATTTTTGGCACCTTGAAGAATAGAAGTATTACTATAATTTCCCCTTAGAACTGGATATTGGGAGCTCTTTTTATTTTCTTTCTCTTTTTCTCATGATTTGAAAGTTGCCAACAAAGACACATTCTCCCTGACACAACCCACATGACTTCGGTGCAGGACTTTTTGTTTACCTACTTCCTGAGCAAAACAGAAAGGACAGGGAACTGAGTTTTCTTTTTAAGGAATACTTTTCAGCCCCCAGACGGCTGAGGTTGGAGAGCTACTTCAGGGTTTCAAAATAGTACAATCTCTAACCGGAGCTTGCTGCTTAAAATAACATTTTGTCAAAAGGCAATAATGTTGTATGTCATACTAAGTGCCATTTTGATGTTTCAGTTCCTTTTTTTCATGATTCACAGTCTTGTTTTAAGGGCTTATTTGTTGTTGTTGTTTTCTCTTTGCAGCGTGACCGAATTACAAGTTTTAGAAAATCTACTGTCAAAAAAGAAAAACATCTTATTCAACATCCTATTGATTCTCAAGTTGCGATGAATGAATTTCCAGCACCTCAGCCATTATACGATGAACGATCTTTGAATTTGTCAGAAAAGGAAGTACTGGATCTCTTTGAAAAAATGATGGTAAGGTGGACCCCTACTTTTGTTGTAATTTAAAAATGCATGTGCCTGGAATAACACTGGGTTTTAAGTAGGTATGTTTGTATGGACTGTGTTTATGTCACGTAAAGGATGGACCAGAAACTTGGCCGAACAGCAGAACTATTTTCAAAAGTATTTGTTTTTTGAGCTAAACAGTCTTACTTATCTTCCAGATTGAGCTAAAAGCAGAGGCTATCTTACTTACTTTTGATCTGTAGCATTTTGTAGTTTCTGGCACATCGAATCAAATTTTCAGGTAACCAGTTTATGTTTCTGTTTCTATAAAGCGAAACAGGCCCAAGTCCTCTTTGCTGCACAAGGTATCTTGTTCAGTATATGAAACAGAATTGGGAGGGAAGAAGTGATGAAACCAGTAGTGGGGGCAGAGAAATTAATTCCTCCAAGTTTGTTCTATAGCAGTAGTCACACAACCAACATTTCCTAGCATGTTGCTTATATTTTATAGCTTGTGGTCTATGTTATTTCTTATATCCTATATAATAAAGAGGGAATATGCAAATTGACCGTCACTCTGGTCAATTTGCACCCACAGCTGAGGCTAAGTTCCCATAACGAGCCTTAAGGAGCAATCAGCAGGGACCTGAGGCTGCACGCCCACCCACCTTCTGCATGGGGCTTGACAGGGGACCTCAGGTCATGCCTTCCACCCACAGGGCTTGACAGGAGACCTCAGGCTGCTCCCCCTGCCCTGGCACCAGGCCAGAGGAACTCAGGCTGCACCCTGTTCCCTGGCCCCAGGCCAGGGGACCTGAGGCTGTGCCTCCCACCCAGAGGGACTTGACGGGGGCCCTCAAGGTGTGCCCTTCACCCTGGTGCTGGGCCAGGGGACCTCGGGCCATGCCCCTCACCCCAGCACCAGGCCAGGGGACCTCAGGCTGTGCCCCCTGCCCCGGCGCCAGGCTGGGGGATCACAGGCCACTCCCTCTGCCCAGCAGGGCTTGATGGGGGACCTCAGACCGTGCCCCCCTGCCCTGGCACCCAGGGGATCTGAGGATGTAACTCCCCCCCCCCGGCAGGGCTTGATGGTGGGACTGGCCATGGGACTGGCCGGGTCTGGATCTAGCCCAATGAAGGGGGGCCATCCAGGTTTGGGTCTCGAGTGATTTTGAGGTGCACATGGGTGGTTGAAAACTTGATTCTGGGTTCCATGGTGCACCCCAGACTCTGACAGGAGGAAGATTTTCATATACGTTTTACTAATTTTGTTTAATCTCTGTCACTTCTATTATAGAGAAAGGGCAAATAGCAATATTAAAATATTTTCTGTAATTAATCCCCTTTTAATGTGCACGAATTTCGTGCACTGGGCCACTAGTTAGTTAGATAATAAGTATCATATTTTGAGTATTCAGTAGTGTATGGTAGGAGAGGAGAGAAATGAGGCTTGGGCCGTATTATATTGGCGTGCTTGACTAGAAAAGAAGTAGAGATACTGCCTGATGATTTCTTTCTTCTCTCCTACTAAGCATTGTAATATTTTCAGGTGCATGTCTATTTATCTAGAATTAGAGTTCAAAGGAGTTTCCAAGGTCCTTTCACCCACACCAAAGTAAAAGGTTACGAATCACTGGAAATCCAGACCTTTCTACTCCGCTCATTATGGAACAGCTTGTCACCATCCACCCCACCCCCACTGTTTCCCTCCTGTGCCTAGAAGAAGAGGTAATAGGCCTTCAATAAAGATCAGTTGAAAGTTGTTGAATGAAGACAAACTTAATTTCCTTTGTCTTTAAACTTTTCCTTGACTATTCCTTCTATCTAGCCACTATTCCTTCTATCAGGTTTGTCCCCTGACACAAGTCCTGACATTTGTGCCTCTCTTCAGCCTGTCTTCCTCGCCCTGCAGTACTCTTTTTCTTCGTGCTCCTTCCATGCCATCTTTGAACCATGGTTCAGCAACCCCTTCTCTTGTGGAGCCTGTTATCTGCTGACCTTCCTTGATGATAAAAGCACCTGGCTATCCTTTTGACTTTCCCCTTGATTTTGGTGATTTCAACTATTGTGTTGACAATGCCATGCTTTTTTTGCTCTTAGTTCTTTGATTTCCTAAACTGTGACTTCTGCACCTCTACATTTAGCTAATTATTGGCCTTGGTTGGACTGTGTCATTCTTTGGAATGATTCCACCTGTGAAAGATCTTTAACTCTGAAATTCCCTTCAGAAGCTAAATAATCTATGCGCCCTCTCCCTGGCTCCTAATTTTACAAAGTATGTACTGTGTAGTGGTTATGAACGAGGCCTTTGGGCTCATTCCATCTTGGATTCGAATTCTGGCTTTGCTATTAATCGCATTAACTTGCAAAGGTTATATAAATATCTGTACACTTTGTTTTCCTTACCTGTAACAAAGATATAAAAGGATCTACCTCATATGCTTGTCTTAAAGGATTAAAGGAGATGATATTCCTAGAATAGTGCCTGACATATAAGCTCTTTGTATAAGTAATTTCATAAATGTGTTCCATTATCTTTCTTTATCAAAGAAAGTTCTATTCTTTCTTTAGTTGCCAATATTTCTAGATCACCTAGATTGCCCTCAATTTACCACTTGGTTGCCTTATCTTAATCACTCCAAAGCATTAATGATAACAACAGAAGCAGAAACATTCCTTGATTAACACTTTTAATTTATTTTAAATAGTTTTTTTTTTTACTTCACTCAAGCCTCACTCAAATTATACTTACTGCTTTAATCTCCCAATTGGCTACTAATTTATACAGTATTGAAAAATGCCACTGATACACTCGATTCTTTGAGTGTGTCAGCGGCGTTGCCCTACTCTCGTTTACTTAAGCTTGACCCTTCCGGGCCGGGCCATCTTCCACTCCATTGGTGTTCTCAGTCCCTCCCAGTTGCTTGCCAAATCACATTGGCTCGGCTTTTGCAATGACTTCTATGCCTGTTTCCTCAAATGTCCTCCAGGTGCTCTTGCCCTAGTTTCCACAATATCCCTCTCTGGTTGGTTCTTGTAGGATACTAAAATAGCCCGCTAACTGGTCTTCCTCCTGTCCTTCAGGTTTTGCCTGTTCTAGTCCAATAATGCCCTATTAATGATCAGAAACATTGCTTTTCCAAAGCACCAAGTAGGCCCTGATGTTTTCAGACAATTATTTTATACATTTCAACTTCAATCCCTCAGCTGTGCTCCTAGATGAGTATTTCACACCTTTACTTTGATGTTCAATCCTCAGAACTCTTACTTATCTTTATACTTTGCTGATGACCTTGCTGCTTAATTTACTGCAGCAATCAGAAGAGAACTTCCACCACTATATATATCTACCCAACTTTTAGTACCTGCACTCACATAATTTGTCTTGCTTCCTGTCACCATAGGTGAACTTTTTATGTTCCAAATCCTTCCATTTGTGTACAAGGTTCCATTCCTTTTCAAGTACTCAGGGACATTGCCCCAATAATTTTTCTCCTCTGTCCTCTGCCATTCCAAGCAGCATACAACTTGTCTCATTTTACGAAACCTTTTCTTGACCTTATCTTCCTCGCCAGCTACTGCTTTATTTTTACTCTCCTTTGAAGCAAAACACCTCGCTTAATTGTGTTTATATTGATTGCTTCCGATTTCTCACCTCTCACTTTCTCTCCTGAGCTCACTGTGGCCAGGCTTCCACTTCCCCATTCCATCCAAATTGTTACGAAGGTCACCACAGACCTTCACGCTGCTGAATCCCATGGTCAGTTCTCAGTCTCAACTTGATTGACTTATCAGCAGCATTTGATGCAGTTGATCATTCTCTTTGATTTTAAATGTTCCCCTCTCCACCCCCCAACATTGATTTTATTTCCTCTCCTGTCTTTGAGATAATTGACAAGAAATAAGTTACTTTAACATTGCCGATACAGTAATTATTTGGAATTTCTGGGTAATGATATATTTTGGTGAAACTTGGTGAAAGCTTAAATAATGAGAGGCAATATTCAAATATAATCCTATCTTACTCTGATCATTGAAACTTGTGCCTGAGGATCATGTCTATAACAGTACTTCTCATTGTACAGGCTTTTAGATGTAGTTAACGGGATATTCAGCTGAAACTTTAATTACTGCAGGACATACATTTTTTTAAGTATTGACTTTTATTTGATTATAAGAAGTCTTATGTAGTTACTAATAATTCATTTAAAAATCACTTGGCTCTTTAGAGCTAAGTAAAATCATGGAATGAGTCTCATTAACTAAAAGATCTGAGTAGTTAGGTTTTACTTTACTAGTGTATTAGCAGATTACGAATGTTTCATTGAGTGTCATCTATTCTATGCATTGTATATCATCTTTAATATTGTGGATACTCAATGCAACAATAATGGACATATCTTCTGAGTAATGGTATCAGTGGCTATTGCTGACAGATTCAAAGCTCCAAATTTGAAACTTTTAGGTGATTGGTTATTTTATAGAGCACAAGCCATTATTAGTGTGTCCTCAGTAGTTTGTAAAAGTGAATTTTGTTCTTAGACTATGGTCACTGACTATTAATTGAAAATTAGGAAGTATTTATTTTTTATTTTTTCGTTTGTTTTAAATTTATTGAAAGTATTACAGATGTTCCCCCTTTTCCCCATTGACCTCCTCCCCTTTTCTTCAATTAAAACTTTCGATAACAAAACAGCCACTTGTTTTTATATGATATTTATTATTATCTGCATGGGGTAAGTTATAATTGCATTTTAAGATTTCTGTTCCCCTGCTTGCCCAAAGTCATGTTTTCAAATCTTACAGAAATGGGTAAAAGTAGTGGGACCAAAGCAACAATACTGCTTCCACATTTTGGGGGGATAACTTTAAAGGATGACTGAATTATATAGTAGTAGTACATATATCATCTCTAACCCAAATTCAGATTTGAATAAGGTTCATATTAGTAGCGTTTCTCATGTTAATCCGAGGAATTTTGAATTTCCTTTAAGTAGTGTTGGTGAAATATCTTCTCCCTGCCACTTTAAATGTAAGGAAACTAAAAATGCTGTACTTGAGTAACTACTCAACATTTTAAGCTTCCCGAGACTAACTAAACTGGTTTTTGTACATTGAGTATACTGGTTAAGGACTGTTAAATAGTTAATAGTGATGATTTATTTTTATTCAAATTGAATTAATGCAGTTAGAGCAAGGAGATAAATATGTCATAACATTCGCATTTACTTTTGAATATTGTTGCTTTTTTGTGTGCAATTATTCTTTTTAGGGGGAGCTAGGGGAGGTAGTAGAGGATTTCCATTTTAAGCTTAAAAATAAACATAGAGTCTTCAAGTTGGAATTTAATTTCCATTAGCTAGCACAAGGATCTACTAGTGGAGATCCAGCTTGCACTGGTGACATTGGATTCATATAAATATGTCAGTAAGGACTGCATTCTAATACAGGTAATTAAGTAGTTTGGTTATATGCAAAAGATAAGACTATGATGATTTATTATTAATTTCTAGGCACAATTCATTTCAACTTTATTTATTAATAACAATGTTTAACATATGATTCCATGTGCAAATTTGATGTTTTATACTTTGTTGCTATTCAGCAATTTATATTAATGTATTTTGCATTTTGGCATAATTTAATAAGAATATAGTTATATGTAACAAATGCTAAGCTATCTGTTCCATATTCCATCTGATAGAACTCTGATAAATAATACTACAGCTTTTAATTTTGTTCTCTCACTTTTGCCTTTCATTAGTTAAGGGAAGAGCTGAACCGTAGGTGGTGTACTTTAGCCCAAGTGTGCTTATTCACTGTTGACTACTATCATGGGCTTCTTTCTCACTCAACACCTGTTTTGTAGGCGTTGGTTAGCTTGGATGAGACCCTTTTAGTGCTCTCAACATACATAATGTTAATTAATGCTTAAGGTAGATTAAAACCAATTGTTGGTAAAGTAGATCTTAAAATCTATAATAAGCCATGGAAATAGTTTTCAGAAGTGACTAGACCCCTAGAAGTTGTCTAGATAGCTTAATTTCCATTGGCTTCATTTTCATTTCAGTATCCTTTCTCCATGTCATTAGACTGAGAAAACTCCAGCATCATTTCTAGTCAACACAGACTCAAGAAAAGCTTAAGGAGGAGGAGCAAAATTTACCCAATAAACAGGTCTAAAAGATAACTAAATGTGGCTCACTTTTTAATTTCCTTTCCAAATGTAATTCTCACCAAAGGTTTCACAACTGACAGAGTAGTAGGCTAGGAGTCCCATGAAGAGAAGTTAAAGGGACTAGGTTTGCAAATTTGTTCTGATTGTAACTGGTAAACTTCACAGTTCACTGCTTCTCTTCCTAGTTTGTTCATAGAAATGTTTTCCAAAATATTTTTACTGAAAGGTTCTGCTAGTATCGATTGCCAATGCATTCTCACAACCATTTATTTATATGGGCAATATGCCAGGTCCTATGCTACATGCTGGGGGTACAAAGATGAATGCAACACTTCCTTTTCCCCCACGGAGCTCAGAGTTTAGTCAGGGAGACAAGCAAGTAAACAGCTGATTTCCATGGTATTGGAACAGCTGGGAGTGGGCTACTGTGGATACTTAACCCAGTGCCAGAGGCTCAGGGAGGAAACATTCAAGATCCAAATATGCTATGAAACCCAGTGCCACTTCTGAATTTTCAGTTTTTATTTCTTAAAGCATTAAAGCATTCTTAAGTTTGAATGATTTAGTTCATTGAAGCCCAATGCCTTTTATGTGCCAGGCAGTGTTCTATGCTCTGGGGAGAGAGAGCAGAGAATGACATAAAGAAAATCCCTCTAGTCAGCTTATATTCTAATACGGGTTACATAGCAGAACACAAGGTGTACTTCTGAGGAAGAAAAAGCAAAGGCAAATGTTGTGTCATGGAGAACTTTGACAACTCTCTACAGAAAGCCAGATATTTTATTAAGTACAGGGAATAGAAAGATGACAAAGATGCCACCCTTGCCTGTAGGATTTCATTTTTTATGACTCACAGGGGAAGACTTGTTTTTATATATTTAACAATTTTTGAAATAGGTTTTCATTGATTTGAGAGAGAGAGACAGGGAGAGATAGAAACACTGATGAGAGAGAAACATCGATCAGCTACCTCCTGCACAACCCCTCTACTAAGGATCGAGCCTACAACCCAGGCATGTGCCCTGACCTGGAATCCAGCTGGCAACCTTTCAGTGTATGTGATGACACCCAACCAACTGGGCCATGCCAGCCAGGGCTTTTTTAATATTTTTAAATGGTTGGGGGGAACATCAAAAGATGTTTTCAGGGCAGATGAAAATTATATGAAATTCAGTGTTCATAAATAAAGTTTTATTGAACCCAGTCATGGCCATTTGTTTATTTATTGTCCATGGCTCCCTTTGTGCTACAACTGCAGAGTTGAGTAACAGTGACAAAGACCCTCTGACCTTCAAAGCCTAAACATTTACTGTCTGATCCTTTACAGAAAAACTTTCTCAACTTCTGGACTAATGTAGTAGTCTCTAACTTCATATCCTATGAGGAATGGGGCAAAAGTACATAAATAGTAATAATAATCTATAATAAAAAAAGCATAATATGCTTATTAGACCAGACAGCTGAATGACCTTCTGGACATCATTCTGGTCAGATGAAGCCATAGTGGTGAAGACCAAGGCAGATGTGGTTATGGGTGATCAGGCAGGCAGGTAGGCAGTTAGGGGCAATCAGGCAGGCAGACAAGTGGTTGGGAGAGATCAGGCAGGCAGGCAGAGTGGTTAGGGGCGATCAGGCAGGCAGGCAGGTGAGTGGTTAAGGGCCAGTGCTCCCAGATTGTGAGAGGATGCAGGCCAGGCTGAGGGGAACCCCCCTCCCGTGCATGAATTTTGTGCACTGGACCTCTAGTAATAATAATAATAATAATATGTAATACAATAATATAATAATATAAGAATAAACTGGATTTCGTTTACTCACAACCATAAACCTACTTTTGCCCATGTTTGAGCAAGTAACCCCAATATATTTTACTTAATAACTATCTACTCTATAAAAGCAAAATATTAAAATTAACCGTTTCTCCGAGACAGGGTAAGCCACGCCCACCAGCCAATAAGAGTGGCTGTATGCAAATTAGCCCAGCCAACATGGCGGCCGCCACTCACGGACCTGAGTAAACAGCCCTTTCCATTGCGGCAGGAGCGAAAGTGAAGCTGCACCTGCTCAGCTCCGCTCCGATTAAACTGCCTCTAGCAGTTTTGAAACAGTGTAACAATCATAGACTTCTCCGGAGCTGAAGGAAAGAGCAGCTCCGGCCTAACCAGTAAAAGTAACAATTGTTTCCTTATAGACGCTGCGAGGTGAGGCAGAGGAGGATTCCTTAGTTAGAAGGCCGCCTTAAAGGAACAGTGTATCAATTATAGAAGATAATCCCAGGCCTTCAAGGAACAGTATCAATTATAGGAGAAAAAACTCCAGAAACTTGCGTCCAGCCAGCCTTGCCGGGACGTTGGGTCAATGGGAGCTGTGGGCAGCCTGAAAGCCCCTCACCCAGGCTGGTCAGGCACGCCAGCAGGTGGACAT
>PVJC01039565.1:0-16199 GCA_004026665.1 Murina feae | reverse complement strand
GGCTGGGTGCGGCCTGCCTCCCAAGCTTGCCTACTGCCCATCTTCCTCCAGCCACCAGAAAGCAGGGAAAACCCCGCCTCGTGGTCAGGCCAGCCTTTTCCTGCTCCCTGATCCCCGGAAGGGACCTGGGAAGCCACCAAGCAGGCCGCCAACTCTTTCCCACTCACCCGTCCCCTGCTCCCTTCCTTTCCCACTTCCCAGTGCCACCAAGGGGTCTGGGGAGCTGCCAAGCAAGACCCCGGCCCCTGCAGCCTTGCTTTCCCGCTCCATGATGCCTCGCAAAGGGCCTGGGCAGCCACCAAGCAGGCCGAGACACCCCCCCCGCCGCCTCTTACCCGCTTCCCGGTGCCCCTCCAACCCTGCCGCCTGTTTCCCACTCACGAGTCCTGGGTCCTGCGCTGTCCCGCCCTGCAGCCGCTCTGTGCACTCGGGAGGTCCCTCAGCCTGGCCTGTGCCCTCTCGCAGTCTGGGACCCCTCGGGGGATGCCCACCTGCTGGCGTGCCTGACCAGCCTGGGTGAGAGGCTTTAAAGCTGCCCACAGCTCCCATTGCCCAACGTCCCAGCAAGGCCGGCTGGACACAGGTTCTGGAGTTTTTTCTCCTATAATTGATACACTGTTCCTTTAAGGCGGCCTTCTAACTACTAACGAAGCCTCCTCTGCTTCACCTCGCAGCGTCTATAATGAAACAATTGTTACTTTTACTGGTTAGGCTGGAGCTGCTCTTTCCTTCAGCTCTGGAGGATTCTATGATTGTTACAATGTTTCAAAAAGCTGTGTTTCGCTAGAGGCAGTTTAGTCGGAGCTGAGCTGAGAGGCGAAGCTTCACTTTCGCTTCTGCCGCAATGGAAAGGGCTGTTTACTCAGGTCCGTGAGTGGTGGCCGCCATGTTGGCTGGGCTAATTTGCATACAGCCGCTCTGATTGGCTGGTGGGCGTGGCTTACCCTGTCTCGGAGAAACGGTTAATTTTAATATTTCGCTTTTATTAGTTTAGATTATTTTTTAATAAAACCTTGGGGGACTCCTTTGCTGGGAAGTTGACAAACATTTCTGAATTTCTTTTTTTTAATTTTTATTTTTTTATTATTACATAAAATTTTACAAAGATTAGTACATATATCTATTTTTCCCCCTGCCCTTCTCCCAGCCTCCCCTACCCCCCAGTGTTTTGTGTCTATTGAAAGCTAAACTTTTACAAACATGCTCTTCATGTAAACAATGCAGATAAGCATTTAACCATTAATCCAATCTACCTAACCCTAAAAGGAAAATCATATTCTTAACAAATGTAGGACAAGTAAGTGTTATATCACCACCAGACTGTTTTCAGCAACTTTTATAATACAGATGTGCCCCATTTTAAAAAGGCCAAATAGGTGGGTTTGTTTAAATGCATTATAGGAGCATTTAAGATCTTGCTGTCTGGTAATTGTCATCAATTTGGCTCAAATACAGCCACTGGGGATACAGTGAAAATGAGATTGACAAGGTTCCTGCTTTCATGGAACTACTTTGAGAGGCTCACAGGACACCTGTGTAGCTGAGGCTCTCCATCTTACTAGTATGTGATCCATCTGGACTGAGCTGTGTATGAAGTTCCCTTTCCTGCCAATAATGATATTTGTGACACTGGGAAGTATAAAGAATTCACGAAATAATGTGGACTTGGGCATAATGGTGGCACATCACGAAGTACCAATCCAGTGATCTTCATGTACAATATGCTCTATACCTGCAGTATCTTGTATAAAACCAAGCTACCTTTCATTGTGGGCATGGATAAAACTGACACCACTGATCACAGCTCTGCAGTGGAATGGATGCACGATTTTGAGGCTTTCAGAGATGCCTTGAATCAAGAGACTACATGTCACAACCTGACTTGTTCAATGAGCTTGGTGTTAGATGCATTTTACAGCTTACTCAGGGTGGTAGGTGTATACTGTTCTGGGTACATGCTCAGATAAACACTTTGTGCAAGTCACCAGTGCTGTGGTG
This sequence comes from Murina feae, assembly GCA_004026665.1. NCBI lineage: Eukaryota > Metazoa > Chordata > Mammalia > Chiroptera > Vespertilionidae > Murina > Murina feae. Next base: position 14,201 of record PVJC01039565.1, on the reverse strand, counting down.
ACCAGCATAGTATAAGTGCTGCCGAAGTGAGCACTGACCCGGATAGTTTTTAACTTTATTGTAAGACTACCTGTCATAATTTCAAATAAGAAAGTTATATAATCACAAATAGATTCACTTCTGTTGATCAGAGAGGTTTAAAGTTACATGTCCAAACCTGTCTCAGTAAGGAGGGGATGTTTACTAAAGTCTCCCCTGTATATATATCTAGTAACCAGGTATAGAACCAGGCCCTGTTTGTATTGTACTTTTTTTTGTACTAGAAGCCCAGTGCATGAAATTTGTGCAGGGGGGGAGGGGCTGCCCCTCAGGCAGCCTGCACCCCCTCTCACAATCTGGGACCCCTCTGGGGATGTAAACTGGCAGTCAGACATCCCTCTTGCGATCCGGGACTGCTGGCTCCTAACTGCTCACCTGCCTGCCTGCCCCTAACTACTCCCCTGCCTGCCTGATCGCCCCTAACCACCTTTGTTTGGCGCAGCTGACGCAGCTTCATCCAGAAGGTTGTTCAGCTATCTGGTCTAATTAGCATATTATGCTTTTATTATTATAGATTGTACTTTGACCTTAGTACAAAGTACCCCTGATGATTTACACAAAGGACATGGATTTGGGTTAGGTGTACATTCCATCTAAACTAATAAAAGCATAATATTGAAATTGACCATTTCTTCGGGACGGCCACCAGCCAATCAGAGTGGCTGTATGCAAATTAACTCAGCCAAGATGGCGGGCGCGGCTGCCTCACCCAGGCCCAAGCCGCATTTCTCCCCTCCCTGACCCTGTAAGGGGACTGAGGAGCAGGAGAAAGGCTCCGGGGCCAGAGGCGAGGCCCCCGGTTGCCCGCCTCGCTGCCTGCTCTTGGGGCTGGGCTCTCCGAGTCCCCTCGCGGGGACTCGGGGAGCCGGAGAAATGGACAAAGGAACCCTGGGTGGCAGGGAGAGGCCCCCTGGTTTCCCGCCTCATGCCTGCCTGGGGGGCCGGAGAAACAGGTGGCCCAGGCCGGCAGGGAGAGGCCCCCAGGTTGCCCACCTCGCCGCCTGCCTGGGGGGCCCCGGGCTGGCAGGAAGAGCCCCCCCCCTCCCAGTTGCCCTCCTTGCTGCCTGCCCGGGGGGCTGGAGAAACAGAAAGGCACCCTGGGCCGGAAGGGAGAGGCCCCCCCAGCTGCCGGCGTCGCCGCCTGCCCGGGGCTGGCGGGAGCCGGAGAAAAGCGCCCTGGTCCTGACTACTGGGGGCCTCAGATGTGACTGGGGGCAGGCCCCCAGTGTCAACACTTACAGACACACAGGTACACACAAAGGTGCCTGCCAGACTGGGGCCATCACAGGACATCCACTGAGGGGTTCTGGACTGTGAGTGGGGGCAGGCTGGGCTGAGGGACTCCCACCCTCCTCCTGTGCATGAATTTTGTGCATCAGGCCCCTAGTATATAAAAGCCATGGTAAGGGTTTACTCTACCTTCATTCTTCACAGTATCTTAAAATGTGGCACATTTCTCTTAAGGAATTTTATCCCTATCTGCAATGGTTCTGAAAGTGTGATCTCTGGACCAAAAGCATAAACATCACCTGGGAAATTGTTAGACATGGGACACTGGAGACCTGAATAAGAAACTAGGGGTGGGGCCCAGCAACCTGTTTGAATCACTGCTCTAACTCAAACAGCCTGTGACAATTCCAGGCCAGGTGAATCTCAGTTATCAATCCTCATGTCATTCTTTATCAGAGTACCCTGCCTTTGATCATCTGGTGTCTATTATACAATTTAAACCTTCTAAAAATAAAAGTATTTAATTTTACCAAAAAATAAATGTATTACAGAAAAATCTGGGCATTATAAATCAGATTTGACACATAAGCAATCTTTTAGTTAAAAAAAGCCAAGGGGTCTAAATCTGTAAATTGCTCCAAATCCAATGTTTCAATTTTGAGAAGGAAGATCTAGTCATTGAACTTATGTAAGGAGATGGCCTGAGGCCTGCTAAGTCAGGTTGCAGTTTTCACTGTATTCAAGATAACCAGAAAGATAAATACAACTTTTAGAAGAAGTTTCAAGTTTTTTCTCACTCATATCTCAGTTAATGGGTCTCACAATTCTGGAATTTGTTACACCCGTGTTGTCCAATATGGTGGCCACTAGCCATATGCAAAATACTAGAGGCCTGGTGCACAAAATTTTTGCACTCAGGGCGAGGGGAGGGGGAAGAGGAGGACCCTCAGCCCGGCCTGTGCCCTCTCACAGTCTGGGAGGCCTCGGGGGATGTCTGACTGATGGCTAGCAGTCGGACATCCTTAGCGCTGCCATGGAGTGCATTCCCCTTATGGGAGTGCACTGACCACCAGGGGGTAGCTCCTGCATTGAGCATCTACCCCCTGGTGGTCAGTGAGTGTCATAGTGATTGGTCATTCTGCCAATTGGTTGATTTGCATATTAACCTTTTATTATATAGAGAATATTCACAATCATGATCAGTTTCTACTAGATGTCATTCTTCCCCACTATCCCCCCAAATAATGATGGGGTTAGATTTACAGTTTTTGTCTATTGAATGCATGGTGATCAAATCTGTAACCATGACCTCAGTACTATTTTCTATGTGACAGATTCAGATTTTATCTGTAAGAATGGGTACAAATAAGTTTGAAGAGACAGCATGTTAAGACAATGAGCATTTTATAAATGTTATTACAGAGAGTTACATTATAAAGAAATACTTATGTATAAGAATATAATCAAGAGCATCAATTTTGTTTACTAGTAAAAGCAACAGTTATCTTAGCACCCATTAGGAAATTGAAAAATGGAATGCATTCACTGATTTTTTTTTACAATTATATGTCAATATACTAATGTAACCAAATGTGATATAGTAGACATTTAACATATTGGTGTTGGGGGCAAGGTGGCCCTCATAAACGAGGTGTTATAATCAGTGAGATACTATTTATCATTGAACTCACAGTGAACATGATTTATAGTAATTGTATCTAAGACCACATATTAGGTTGCTTGATAAAGGGGTTTTATTATTTTTCAAAATAACCCTTCATTTTAACAAAAATCTCCAATACGGAAAATCAGGTAATTTAAAACAAAAGGCTTTTTACACATTACTTTGATGATCAATAATTTGAAGCCCAAGGTCCTCTTGAGGAAATTTCTGGTTTAAAAAAGCTGTGGGAGACCATTGACTTCATGAGCTCAGTTACAGGAAATAGTGATCTCTAAAATGCCATGGTCTCACACGCTATGAAGCCTTATGGATCTAATTTAATGGAGCATGTGCAGGCCTGATTATAGGACAAATCAGCTCCAAGTATTTCAAACATTTATAAGCACAGGAGCTATCATATTCACCACTGGATAAAACTTCTGGGTATCCACTTAAATTAGACAAATGGTATGGTACTCCAAGGTGAATGGTGAATGGCTTCCACACCAAAACCAGTTGGAATATGGTGCAAGCATGAACATGGGGAAAAATTTCAACATTTGAACAGGTAAACAAAACTAGGAAAGACTCAACTCAGGTTAAATGAAACTGCCCGATTGCCAAAAGTTTTTCAAAGGAGATTTCCACAGAACTCATTTGCCCAGCAAGAGTAAATTTCAATTGATATAGTTTTATCTGAGACACAGTTGAGAGCTTGATTAACTGGGAAACAACACAGTTAAATGACATTACATTCCTCATAGTCACCACTCCAATTTCAGTATCTGCATAGAGAAGTATAGAGAGTTACATTTAAATTGTGTATGCTGAGGAACGCCATTCAATTAGCTCCCAGGAAAATTATTAAACTCTGTAATTGTCAATTTTTCTCTCAAGGATGGACGTCAACTTCCATTTTACATTGGTTGGGAACATTTCCTTGTGTATTTTGAGAAAGCAAAATCATTGGCACTTGCGGAGGCTAGAACATAAACCAACATTAGAAGTAATGGAAACATAGCTAAAAGTTTTACTTTAATCACAAATTAAGAACTAAAGATTCATTTACATATCTTAGAAAGCTAAAGACATGTTAAAAATTTAACCAGTCAGCAAAAATATGTGTCACAGATTTTAAAGTTCTTAATTTAGAATTTATCACATAAATATATTTATAAATATATGCTTGATTTGCAAAATTATTCTTAAAACACTTCTTTCCAACATGTTTGAAATTTTCATATATGTTTTAAGGAAAAAACTCACTCTATTTAAATTTTAATGTGTGATTAAACCAGTGTCACCAAGCTGAAAGAGAGAAATAAAAAGAATACTGCTGTACTGGATATGTAGTTGTTACTACAAATAATGACAACAAATGTCCTATACAGTGATCATATATGCTCTTATTTTATTTCTCAGTCGTTGTCAGAAACATTTGGAGGTAAGAAAACCAATGCATCATTGAAAATATGTCCAAATGCCCTAAGACGGTATACTCCATACATCATCACATGCATCTGATTAGGAGTCAGTCCATTAAAAGTAACAGCCATATCTGAACAACATCCTTCTACGACCTGGTTAGGTTGATTAGCCATTGCCTCTTTAATAAAAAGTCCAACAGATTTGGTATTAAATATATCTTTTCCTTCAGAATCTTCTGCATTTTCTGCAAATACTCCCGCATATTTTAGGCAGACTGCTAGCTGCTTATCTTCAGATATCTTCCAAATCATCCCTCCCTGTTCAGGACACTTTTCAGGGAACCTCAGAAGTTTGTTAAGTTTTTTCATTGATTCGATACTTAAGACAATTCCTCCTTCCATAGTCACATAATCAAGGTCTCCAGATTTTACAGTGTGGCCTAGATAGAAAGGTTGTGATGGATCCTTTCTTAACAAAAAATACTTTAAGTTTTCAATAATAGCAAATGTTGAGGGGCGTGCAAGGAAGAACCAGTTGTAATGGTTTCTATATTTGTCAAAGGCATATTTGTAAGCTTTTCTCATCATTAACCACATGTCATTTGTTTCCATGTTAATTGACTCAAACACTTTAACCTTTTCAGAACTGAAGAACTCTGCTTTGTCACAGTGTTTGGTCCAAGTCTCCTTCACTGCAGCCCAAAGACTCACATCTTTAGGTTTTACAAGGATGATACAGTACACCCGAAAGCTCTTACTGAGCTCCATGCGTTCCTTCTCTGAAATTTTCAGGATATCTTCTTTTTTAGGAGCTTGTAGGTGATGATGCTCATGGTGGTACATTTTATTTCCATAACCAATCTTAGTATGTCCTAGCATAGTGATTAAGGCACAGAAAATGCTTCCCAGCATCATACCCTTCAAAAATGAACTGCTTTCAGAATGCATTTTTCCTATAAAGAAGAAAACAATTCTTAGGATACTTAACAGGAAAATACTGGTTTGATTTGGTATTCCTTACACAAATACCTTTTGCTCTTAACATTAAAAGACAGTTCCCGAGTTTGAAATAAGTTAGTTGCATATAGTACCAAGGAGTCTACAAATCACGACCTTCCAATTTATACTGTTCAGTATAAACTGGAACTTTGCAGCAACACCTCTATGCAGTAGAATTTTTCTGGGAGGTTATTTTTGTACTTCATCTATGGGGATTTAATTAACCAAGTACTAAATCAAAGCATTAACCTCAGAAACTAATGTTTCATAGGTTACCTGTTTATAATCCCCTTTAAAGGAATTTAGTTTCACAAGCTTGCATATTATTTAAATACCTCTGCATATATAAATAGACTTTTATATCAAAACTTTCAATTGAACAGATAATACCACCAACAATGGACAAATCACCAATGGTATCTGTGCTAGCATTTTTTTGTTCTCAACCTGGTGCTTTATTTAACTGATGGCTGCTGTCCTTAGGTGTTTTGAGTATATTTAAATCAAGTTTCTTGAGACTGACACCATATATGTTAATATTTACCCTTTTATTCCTAAGACTAAATGGTTTCCAATAAGTATCCCAACTAACTGATGCAATAAAAGCCCATAATGAAAATAAATTATTTGCATAAGAACTGAGTCAATATAGGCATATCTAGGAACCATTAATGACCATTTTTATTTCCTCCCAAGGCATTTCTTATTTTGGGGAGCACTAAAAGGGGTGAGGTCAACATTTTTATTTCAATTGGAAATTAAAAGCAAAGCCAACATTAAATACAACTATTGAGATTTCCCCCAATTTCCCCTCTATCTCCACAAGAAATGGTTCTATTTAGCTACTGAGATTCTCCCCTTTGACTCTTAAAGTTGAAAGGGGTCTTAGAAGCTACTTAATGTCATTTCTCATTTTATAGATAGGGAAACAGAGGGTCAAAAGAGTTTAAATAACTGACCCAAAGTCACACCATTAGTCAGTGGTAGGACTGAAGTAGAAATTAGATCTCTTGAGATCAGTCTAATGTTTTTTTTCTATTACAGAATAATCTCAGCAGTGCTTCTACCCATATTATTGATAAGTTAATAAACAAGTTACAGAATAAACTTGTTTTCCTACAAATGAAAAAAATGTGGGATTTGTTAGCCGCAAGTGACATTTTGCACACATTACTATGTTGCTACAAGCAAACCATCCCTTGACTGGACTTTGACTTCTACTAGAAGGACAGGTGTGGGATAGCTTGGCAGATGTAATTCCTTAGTGGGGGTGGGAAGTGGGGAAAGAGGAAGGACATTTCTTGTATCACCTATGGAACTTATTAAATAAAAACAGTTCTAAGGAGGAAAATAGAATTTTCAGGAAACAAATTCTACCTAATATTACAATTGTCAGATGCACTCTATAATTTAGATAAGATTTTAGCATTTCATCTTCTGGCCAACATGTGATAATTCACACTTCTTCTCCCAGCTTTATAATGGTATATGTATGTCAGAATTCTTCCAATGTGGATTCTACTCATGTATTACTTGCACCAATTATTCTAAGGAATATATATTTTTCCATTAAGGGATACAAAAAAAAATACACTGGAGATGAACATGATGGGATATTTGGTGCAGAGGAGAGGGAAACTTAAAACGGCGCAGGGCACAAATGAAGCAAATCCTACCAGAGTGGTTTTTGAGATGCATCTTTTTAGGTGAAGATAGTTGGGGGTGGAATATGGAAAAGGGAGGAGGATTAAATGGAGACCAGACGTGGAAAGGAGGTCATGATCACCTTAAGACCCCGCTGAAGGGCCAAGAAGGGCCTCCAGGAAGGTGACTCTAAGTATCTCTCCCCCCCATCCCCAACTACTCCCACTGCACCTGCCCGGGAACCCCGCCTACAGCATGCTGGGAGTCGGCTAGGACCCAGGCCACCCGGAAAAGAGGGACCGGGAGGGCACCTCTGGGGGTCGCTCCGGGTGCAGGCTGATATCCAGGCACTCACCCGCGTCTAGAAAGACTCAGGGGTGGGAAAGCGCAGCCGCGCAAGGCTTTTCTCTTACATTCGCGTGCCCCTCGGTTACGCTCTTGGCTGGGCTGCTCTAGATGCAGGCGGTGTCCTCTCGTTGGTTTCGCTCAAAGTGGGGAGGGCCAGGAAGTGGACGCCGGGAAGGCGGGGCAGCGGGGCGGGACAAACAAGCCCTTGGCCAGGCGGAGCGGCCGGCCCACGCGGAAGTGGGAAGGGCGGCGCGCACGCAGCACGCCCCTTTCCCCGCCTCCTGCCGAGGTCAGAGAAGCGCGTCCGGTTGGCGTGACCTGCACGCCGGTCTGTACCCAATGGCACCTCCAGAGAAACCTACGTGCGTCAGACCTGCTAACACCGCCTACCTCTTCGCTTTCCCGGCGTGGAAGCTGCGAGAGCTCGGGAGAACTAGTGAGAGTGTTGCTCTTGCAGTTCTAGTGTCAGATTTGTTAATGTTTTCTCTAACTTTTGCCGTCGTCATTGCACCCACTAATTAACAGAGGGTGCGCAACCCAGTACTACTGGACTGGGACGAAAATGCAAGGCACAGAAATAGTTATCATATTATGAGGGCAAGGATTCGCTATGGTTTTTGGAATGGCATCTGAAGCCTCAGTCTGGAATCCAAGCCTGTCTTCACTGCGTCCTGTGGTATGCTGGGAAAGTTACTTCGCCTTGCTCTGCCTCAGGCCCCTTCTTTGTAAAGTATGGGAAATATCACTGTAGTGCTGTCTCATAGGAGATTAAATGAGATAGTGCATATGACTCCATCAGCATATGTTGGCTATTATTTTCACCACTGCATCACTAGTAGTTAGCCTAGTGCTAGCAGTAGACAATACATATTAGTGGAATTAATGAATGCTAGAGCTACAGAAGAGGAACCAGGGCCAGGATAAGGCACTTCCTAAAGGTTACAGAGAAATTAAAGGCAGTGGTGGGACTAGAACCCAGGTCCTAATTAAAAATGCAGAACTCTCCGTAAACGTGTTATGTGCCTTTTAAAATTAATTTTTGTGGCAGACAGGGTTTCTTTCCTTTCTTTTTTATTTGCTAAAAAGCACAAAGTCTTACAAATATTTAAAATGTACTGCTAGTAGATTCCATCCACATAACATTGAATGGTGACTTAGGCCTGAGTTTCTGAAGACAATATACTTGAGCATTGGCAATGATCCAGTTTATATAGAAGGTTTCAAGAAGCACTGAAACAATGGACAAATAGATTTTAGGAATTTACTATCCTGGTAGCACTACCCTAAATTCTGGAGGTATAGTGGTGAACAAAATTAGACCCCCCTCCGCCCCTTCTTGGAGCTCTAAAGTGTAGCAGAGAAGAAAGACGAACTATTCATTACAAACAATTATAATGGTGTTATGTTCTTTAAAGGAATACAAAAACCAATTTTAGTGCTGGAAAGTTTGCAGAGTACCTTCATTATATTTTGTTAAATATATATTGTCTGTTTTCACATCATATCATATATATAAATATGTACATATGTACATACATAGGTAAGTGAAATGAGTTGCAGAATAATGTGCATAGTATGATTATACTTTGGTGAAAGCAAACAAAATTTTATATATATATATACACATTTTTTATCTGTTTGCATGAACAAGGAGAGTTGTGGAAGGCTCCTCGGCAGGCTGTTACAATTTATTACATCAGGAAGTCCAGGTGTGGGTGATTAGTTTTGTCTTTATACATCCTTGTATTGCGTTGTTCCGCTGGTTATAATAAGCATTTGCTATTTTTGAATTTGAAGAATAGCTAATAAAGGGATATTTAAAATTAGAGGGACAACATGTTTAAGAGGAAAAGTAAAAGTACCCTTTAAAGGATGAAATCTTACCTTTTATGACAGCATGGATGGACCTGGAAGGTATTATGCTAAGTGAAGTAAGTCAGACAGAGAAAGGACAAATACCACATGATTTCACTTATATGTGAAATCTAATGAACAAAATAAACAAAGTAGAAACAGACTCATAGACACAGAGAACAGACTGATAGTTGTTAGAGGGAGAAGGTTGGTGGCCTAGGTAAAAAGGGGAAGGAATTAAGTAGTACAAATTGATAGTTACAGAATAGCCACAGATATAGATTACAACATAAGGACTATAGTCAATAATACTATGATAACTATGTATGGGGCCAAATGGGTACTTGAAGCAGTGGGGGAGCCATGCTGTAAAGTACATGATTTTCTAACCACTTTACATCTGAAATTAATACAGAACAATGTTGAATCTATACTAATAGGAAAATTAAAAAAATAAATTAAAAAAAGAAACCAACGGACTAACTAGAAAAAAAGTAATTCAGGGGACAGAAAATTTGGGATAACCTAATGAGCAGTCTAGTCACTGTATATAAGACAGAAAAATAACATGCAGTTACTGTCTGTTAAAATTAAGAATATTTATACTCTTTGGCCCAGCAAACCTACTTCTTGTGATCTCTCCTCCAGAAATTAATGCACCAAAATGTAAGGCTAAATGTATAAGGCAAATGCATTGTTATTTATAATGACAAAACTAGGGAATATCCATCAATAAGAGAATGGTTGAATTAATTATAGTGCATTCATGTAGTGGAATAGTAAGCATAAAATAAACATCGTATTTCAGTAACCTGCATTAAACACTTCACTAAGCACACTAAACTGCACCTTGTGGAGGAGGGTTACTTTTGAATTTGGTTGCCTTTATGTACCCAGTAGGTAATGCAGAATTGCTTTCAAAACTGACAACACTGCGTTTTTGGTAAAGCCCTCCTGCCAAGTACATGCATTATTCAGCATGAGAAGTGATTAATATCTAGTAATTGGCGATTCACTTGCATATGAATGCTCAAATTTTCAAAACCACTGGGAAGACCTTTGGGAAATGAACATGGCTTTCTACAACAGTTCATTGGGATAATAAATATTGAAGAAAATCTAAGGTGGGTTGTTTTCTACATAACACCTTTTTGGAGGGTTAAAAATGTCTTCTGTATTTACCAACATTAAGTACCTGTGGTATATGCACGTATTCTGCCTAAAGTTTCACAACTGTTCATCTTCAATAAACAAATTCCCTGGGCTGAGCAAATTCATTATTGTTTCCATTTGAGTATAGTTTACTCCCTAAATGAATCTCATTTGTGTGTTCAGACATATTTATGTTTACAATCTCATTTCAAAAATGTTTTTCCATTTGATGGCCGTCTGAGAGCTTTCCTTTTTTAAAAAACCCACTTACCTGCCAACAAATATATATTATGTGTTTGCAGTAGGTCAGGCACTGTGCTAGGTATTGTTTCTTTTTTAAAAAAATATATTTTGTTGATTTTTTTTTACAGAGAGGAAGGAAGAGGGATAGAGAGTTACAAACATTGATGAGAGAGAAACATCGATCAGCTGCCTCCTGCACACCCCCTACTGGGGATGTGCCCTCAACCAAGGTACATGCCCTTGACCAGAATCAAACCTGGGACCCTTCAGTTCCCCAGGCCAACACTCTATCCAGTGAGCCAAACCGGCTAGGGCTAAGTATTGTTTCCTTTTAAAACTTTATTATGGGATATTTCAAACATATACAGAAATAGAAAAGTATAATGAAACTACATATACTTTTGGCGAAGCTTTAACATAAATTCAAAGCCAATCTTGTTCATCTCTATCACTTCCACTTCCCTCCCAGGTTATTGTGAAGCATCCTTAGGGCATTATATAATTTCATCCACAAACATTTCAAAATGTATCTATAAGAGATAAAGGCTTCTTAATGCCCCACATACCACTAGACAACTAAAAATGAATACTTCTTTAATATAACCAAGCATCCAGTCAGTTCAAATTACCAATAATATCTCAAATATCATGCTTATTTTTAATAATCAAAATCCAAATAGTCTACACATAGTGATTGGTTTTTGTGTCTCAAAAGTCTCTTTTTTGTCTATAGGTTCTCTTGCTCTTTCCACTCTCTCCACCCTGCCTTGATATTCTTTTGTTGAAGAGATCTATTTTTTTGTCTTGTACAGTTAACCACAGTCTGTGCAGGTAGCCTCTTCCTGTTTCTTTAATATGTGTTTCTGTCCTTTGTGTTCCTTACTAGTATAAGCAAGTATTTGGATCAAAAGTAAGGTTGCCAGATTTAGCAAATAAAAATGCAGGGTGCCCAGTTAAAATTGAATTTCAGATAATCAACAAATACTCTTTTAGTCTAAGCATGTCCCAAATATAATGCATAGGACACACTAAATATTGCATGGGACATGCTTACACTAAAAAAAAAAAAAATATTATCTGAAATTCAATTTTAACTGGGCATCGTGAATTTTACCTGGCAATTGTAACCCTAATTGTATCTGTCTCTTTCTTTTTTTAAAATCCTCACCAGAGGGTTTTTTCCCATTGATTTTTAGAGAGAGTGGAAGAGAGAAGAAAGACGGAGAGAAATATCAATGTGAGAGAAACACATCGATTGGTTTCCTCCTGCACGTGCCCCGACCAGAGCCCACGTCGGGGAGGAACCTGAAACCCAGGTACATGCTCTTGACCCCTTGACTGGAATCATACCCAGGACCCTTCCATCCGCAGGCTGACGCTCTATGCACTGAGCCAAACCGGCTAGGGTCTGTCTATCTCTGTGATGATAGCTGCCAGTGATGCTTAATGCCTAGATTCATAATTCATTAGGTTTGCAAATGGTGATATAATTTTCCAAGGCATATTTTAAAGAGGAAGTTTGATGTGATTAAGAGGTCAGGTTCTGGCATAGGAAGAGTATAGTTTGAGCTCTGGCTCAGAGACTTACCAGCTGTGTAACCAGGGGCAAGTTAGTTTCCTTCTCCCAGCCTTAGCTTCCTCATCTGTAAAACAAGGGTAATAAGAGTACCTATTTCATATTTTTTGAGGGTCAAATGAGTATGTGGAGCATTTAGAACAATGCCCATACACAGTAGATATTCATAGGAGCTAGCTATTAGATCTAATGAGACTCTTGAATTATGACCTTTCAAATTCATTATTTTCCAATATTAAAAATTTAAAGCCTACATTAAACAGTCAAGTTATATTTTCAAATTATTAATAAAAATGACAATAAAGACTTATTGCATGAATAGCCTCTCATATTTGTCCAGTGACTGATCTTATCCATTTTTTTAAATATCTGGAGAATCTTGGGTTCAGGGTGGTGACTTGCTCTTGCTGTGTGTAAAAGTTAAGTACACAATAGATCAAGGACTGGGTCCTATGCCAAGACTCTTTAAAAAAATAAATATTTTTATTGATTTTAGTGAGAAAAGGAGAGGGAGAGAGATAGAAACATCAATGAGAGAGAATCATTGATTGGCTGAGTCCTGCATGCTCCAAGGCATGTGCCCTGACCAGGAATTGAACCCTGACCTCCTGGTTCATAGGTTGATGCTCAACCACTGAGCCATGCCAGCCAGGGCCCAAGACTCTTTTGATGGAAAATATTAAGTGAGCAAAATTGTGTGGTCCTCCCTCTGTGCAGCACTTTCATTTCTTGGTTCCAGTGACAATACTGTCGTGCTTTCTTTTTAAACTTCTTGTTTCTTTCTCAAACTACTCCCTCCCTACCCCCATTCTTGGTGTCTCTTTCTCCTCTTCTGAATGTAGTTGCTCCCCAAGGTTCTATCCTTGGGTAATTTTTATTGTTATATTTTCAACCTTTGATACCTACTTAATAGCTTCATCTTTTCAAATAGCTTCAACCATTAACCTCCAGGAAGGAGGTTAATTTCCAGATCTGTATTTCTGGCCACTATCTCTTCCTGGAGTTTTAGACCCAAAATTGAATAACTTGTTTGATATCTCCATGTGGCTGTTTCAGAGAGAATCTTAACATTCAGTGGGTCAGCTTATTATTTTAACCAAACAAACACAAAAGAAAATTTGCTTAGTTACTGATAACATTTAGTATTTGATGCCATTAAAAGCTCAATGGTAACTTTTTAGGGGAGATAATTATATGTGGCTATGTTAAGACAATCTTTCAGAAATATATATTTGAAGTGTTTATGGATTATATCATATAATGTCTGGGATTTACTTCAAAATAATCCAGTTGGAGAGAGGAGGATGGGTAAGGGTATTGAAACAAGGTTGACAATAACTCAATTAGCAGTGAATTGATAATTGTTGAGCTATGTAATGGGTATATAGGGCTTCAATATCCTATTCTCTCTGCTTTTGTTTATGTTTGGAAATTTGTGTAATAAAAATCTTAAAAGCTTAAAAGTATCCAAAACTAAATTAATCTTGCCTACATCCATCTCCTGACAATAATTTTTCTATTAATGTCCCCTTATCTTCCCAGTCACTTATGAAAACCCAAAGCTCTTTTAATTTCCCTTTTCTCCCTGACTTCTACACCCAATCAGTTGCTAAGTCAGGCTGAGACCCTTCAGAGTGAATCCTGTTTCTATCCTTTCTTTTTCATTCAAACTGCTATCCTTCTATTAAGTTCCTCATTACGTCTTGCCTAAACTAGTGTAATGACATTCATAAATTCCTCCTGACTTCCAGTCCCTTCTTACTTGGCGTATGTAAAGCATGTAACATAATGCTTGATACTTAATCCCTCCTCTCTTTAGCCTGACTTGTGAATTTATCTTCTTTCTGCCTGTTTAGCCCTCTGATACATCATCATCCCGCTTCCCTGAGAGAGACTGCTCCTCACTCCCTTTCAGAATGCTTTCCTACCAATCCCTTCTGGATCCTGCAACCTCACTGCTGCATCTACCTCACCCTAACTGCCATGTGGAGGAAGCATGTGTGACTGAATTAAGACTGATCTCTCA
>PVJC01039564.1:0-16193 GCA_004026665.1 Murina feae | reverse complement strand
TAAAATAGTGACAAAAAGCATAGTGTGGTAATAAATACATAAACCAATAATAGTCGTTTATTATCATCATCAAGTACTATATACTGTACATAGTTATATGTGCAGTACTTTTATGTGACTGCTGTTGCAGTGCATTTGTTTGCATCAGCATCACCACCTATACAGGAGTAATGCATAGCACTCTGATGTTAGGGTAGGTACAACATCATTAGGTGATAGGAGTGTTTTAGCTCCATTATAATCTAGAGGCCTGGTGCACAAAAATTTGTGCACTCAGGGGGGTCCCTCAGTCTGGCCCGGCCTGTGCACTCTCTCAGTCTGGGACCCCTCAGAGGATGTCCACCTGCTGGCTTAGGCCCGCTCCCTGGGGGAACGGGCCTAAGCTGGCAGTCAGACATCCCCCTGGCAGCCCGAGAGCCCTTGGGGGATGTCCACTTGCCAGCGGAGAGCAGGCCTAAGCTGCAGTTGGACATCCTTAGTGCTGCTGAGGAGGCAGGAGAGGCTCCCACCACCATCTCTATGCTGGCAGCTGTCAGCCTGACTTGTGGCTGAGCAGAGCTCCCCCTGTGGGAGTGCATTGATTACCAGAGGACAGCTCCTGCATTGAGCATCTGCCCCCTGGTGGTCAGTGTGTGTCATAGTGACCAGTCATTCCCAGTCGTTTTGTTAAGATCAATTTGCATATTACTCTTTCATTATATAGGATAGAGGCCTGGTGCACTGGTGGGGGCCAGCTGGTTTGCCCTGAAGGGTGTCCCGGATCAGGGTGGGGGTCCCACTGAGGTGCCTGGCCAGCCTGGGTAAGGGGCTGAGGACCATTTTAAGACTGGCCACACCCCCTTCAGAATGAGGGTCCCCGCTAGAGTGCCTGGCTAAGGGCTGTTTTCAGGCTGGCCACACACCCTTCAGGGAGGGTGGTCTTGCTGGGGAGCCTGGCCAGCCTGGGTGAGGGGTTGAGGGCTGTTTGCAGGCTGGCCAAGCCCCCCAGCGGGCACCCTCACTCCATGTGGGTGTGGCCATCCTGGGTGAGGGGTTGATGGCTGTTTGCAGACTGGCTACGGCCCCCAGTGACCCAAGCTCTCAAGGAGGCTGGCTGGAATCAGGTATCTGGGATTTATTTAGCTTCTATTGTTGAAACTTTGTTGCCTTGAGCAGAGGCCATAGCTGGCCAGGGCAGGTGGGAAGCTTGGCTTTCTCTATCTCTGGGGCAACCAAGCCTCCTGCTTGCTCCAGCTCCATGGCTGCTGGCTGCCATCTTGGTTGGGTTAATTTGCATATAGTCGCTTTGATTGGCTGGTGGGCATGACTTGGGGGTAGCAGAGTGACACCAATTTGCATGTTTCTATTTTATTAGATTAGATGGGACCACCATTGTGTATGCAGTCCATCATTGACTGAAACATTATGTGGTGCAGAACTGTACAGTACAAAGACTTTTTTCTGGACTGTTTGAGAGTGGGCACCCACTTCATGGTCTATCACCCTAAGTATTTCTTGTATATTTCCTGCAAATTTGAACATTCTCTAATATAACTTACATTACCACCATCAAAGTCAAAATACTTCAATCAAATCCTCAGCTTGTGTTTAAGTTTTGCCAGTTGTCACATTAATATCTTTCATAGTGGACATTCCAGAACCAGTTCAGAATCATGTATTGCTCTTTGTTGTCATCTTCAGTGTGGAATAACTCCTCAGTCTTTCCTTGAGTTTTATGACCTTGACCCTTTTGAAGATTACAGGCAACTTACTTCGTAGAATGTCCTTTAGTTTGGGTCTGATGTTTCTTCATGATTATATTCAAGGTGGGTCCTTGGCAGGAATATTACAGGGATGCATGTTTTAGATTTGTCTCATTGTTGATAAAGTTAACTTTGATAATTTTGATGGACTTTTATTAAAGTAGTAACTGCCAGGCTTCTCCTTCTAAATAATAAGGCTTTTGAGGGGAAATACATTAAGAGTATAAATATTCTATTTCCCTTCAAGTGTTCAGTGTATTCACTTACTAATATATATCAAAGCTCATGGTTTCCCATGTTGTTCTATGGATTATACTCCATTACTATGAGTATTTTGATGCCTAAATTGCTTTACATTTGGTTAGTGGGAACCTCTTCAGAGCTCCTGGATCCTCTGCTTAAACTTGTTTTTGACACAACAAGATGTAGCTCAGCCCTGGCCAGTGTGGCTCAGTTGGTTGGGTGTCATCCAGTGCACCAAGAGGTTGTTGGTTCATTTCCCGGTCAGGGCACATTCCTGGTAGGGGTGTGCAGAAGGCAACTGATCTGTTTCACTTTTACATGGATTCTTCTCTCTTCCTCTCCCTCAGCTTTTCCCTCCCCCTCCTTTTCTCTCTAAAAATAAAAATTTTTAAATCTTAAAAATAAAAGTCACTGTTTTGGTACTTCCCATGCTTCAGCCTTGGAATCAGCCATTTCATGAAGGGTCATGTTATGAACTAAATGTTTGTGTTTCATCAAATTCATATGTTAAAGCCCTAATCCCCAGTGTGGGTATATTTGGAGATGGGGACCCTATGCAAGTAATTAAACGAAGTTATAAGAGTGGAGCCCTGACCAGATAGAATTAGAATCCTCACAAGAAAAGACACCAGAGAACTTGCTTTCTGCTGTGTGATTTATCTCCCCACTACTTCCACATGCAAAAGCACTGAGCAAAGGCATAGTCAGAAGGTGGCTCTCTACAAGCCAGGAAGAGCGACCTCACCAGAAACCAAATCAATTAGAACTGTGATCTGGGAATTCTAGCTTACAGAACTATGAGAAAATAGTTTGCGTTGTTTAAGCCACCCAATCTATGGTATTTTGTTACGGCTGCTTGAGCTGACTAATATAGTGCCTAGTTTCTTTCAGAGGAAAACACTGTTAAGAAGCCAAAATCTACATACTCATTGCCATTGGGATGTCACTGTTTCCAGGTCCTCTTAGTAGACAGTACTAGAAAATACATAAATATATATACGCATCTATCTATCTATCTATCTATCTATCTATCTATCTATCTATCTATCTATCTATCTATCTATCTATCTCATCTGAGTATCTAAGTAATGAGTTTACATTGATACAGCAAGTTGCAATATAACACTATAGAGTGCATTCTAATTTTTTCCCATTCCATATTTGTTACTCCTATTTCTGACAGAGAGTGACCTGGTATTTGTTACCCTCAGTATATCTACTTATTTGAAAATCCCTCTTTATGCATTAAATCTCCCATCACCACCAGATGGCTGCCCCCTCTCCCATGCAGATGCCCACCTCATGCAACATAGGCTTCATCCTCCTGAACTGAGCTGCTTCCCTGGCCAGAAAGCCCTCACATTGTCTGTGTTCTGACACTCTGTGCTGGGTTTGTCTTCTGTGTGGATATCCTTGTCACTTTGCTTGAGTTCTGAAAGCTGACATCCTATGTAATAAAAGAGAAACATACAAATTGCCCATCCCTCTGCTATGCTTAAGCCACAGCCACAAGCCAATCAGGAGTGAGTATGCAAATTAACCCAACTAAGATGGTAGTGGCCACAGAGCTGGAGCCAGCAGGAGGCTTGGGTTGCCCCTGGCGATGAAGGAAGCCAAACTTTCTGCTTGCCCTGGTGGACCTGAGCTCCACTCAAGGCTACAGAGTTTCAATTATAGAAGATAAATAAATCCCAGAAAAAGAAAAAAAGAAAAAAAGGAGACGCTGGGAGCTTGGGTCACCGGGGGGCATGGCCAGACTGAAAATGGCCATCAGCTCCTCACTCAGGCTGGCCAGGCACCCCAGCGGGACCCCCTACCCTGAGGGGGCCATGGGCAGCCTGAAAACGACCCGCAGCCCCTCACCAAGGCTGACCACACCCCCGTGGGGTGAGGGCCCCCACAACTGGGGGCTTTGGCCAGCTTGCAAACAGCCATCAGCCCCTCACCCAGGCTGGCCAGGCACCCCAGTGGGGACCCCCACCCTGAAGGGGGTGTGCCCAGCCTGAAAATGGCTCTCAGCCTCTCACCCACGCTGGCCAGGCCCCCCAGTGGGACCTACCCCCCAGCAGGACCCTCCTCCCACGAAGGGGTTCTGGCCAGCCTGCAAACAGCCCTCAGCCCCTCACCCCTAGGCTGGCCACACGCCCATGGGTGAGGGTGCCCACTGAGGAGCTTGGCCAGTCTGCAAACAGCCATCAGCCCTCACCCAGGCTGGCCAGGCACCCCAGTGGGACCCCCACCCTGACCAGGACACCTTTCAGGGCAAACCAGCTGGCCCTCACCCGTGCACCAGGCCTCTATCCTATATAATCCTATATAATATCCTATATAATAAGAGGGTAATATGCAAATTGACCCCAACAGCAGAACCACTGGGAATGACTGGTCACTATGATACACATTGACCACCAGGGGGCAGACGCTCAATGCAGGAGCTGCCCCTGGTGGTCA
Source organism: Murina feae (assembly GCA_004026665.1). Taxonomy (NCBI): domain Eukaryota; kingdom Metazoa; phylum Chordata; class Mammalia; order Chiroptera; family Vespertilionidae; genus Murina; species Murina feae. The sequence goes on along the minus strand of PVJC01039564.1, from coordinate 11,757 downwards.
TTGCACTCCCACAGGGGGAGCTCTGCTCAGCCACAAGCCAGGCTGACGGCTGCCAGCACAGAGATGGTGGCGGGAGCCTCTCCCGCCTCCTCAGCAGCGCTAAGGATGTATGACTGCAGTTTAGGCCTGTTCCCTGCTAGCAAGTGGACATGCCAGAGGGATGTCTGACTGCCAGCTTAGGCCCGTTCCTCCAGGGAGCGGGCCTAAGCCAGCAGGTGGACATCCTCTGAGGGGTCCCAGACTGCGAGAGGGCACAGGCCGGTACACAAATTTTTGTACACCGGGCCTCTAGTATTAAATAAGATATTTTGTGTAAAATGTGTATAAGTGTGCAGTAAATTACATCTACTGCACACTTGCAGTGATAATTGTGGTATGCAGAATGTGAAAAAATGCTCCCAAGATTTCTAATCCATGGATTAGTGAGTGTGACAAGGTGTCGTGTGTAATTGTTATGTAACATGGTAAAAAGATATTTTTTTGCAGATGTAATTAAGGTTACTAATCAGTTGATTTACGAAAGCTAGATTCTGCTAGTGGGCCCATTCTAATCTTACTAGCCATTTAAAAGCAGCGAGTTTTCTGAGGCTAACAGTAAAGGAGAAATCAAATGATTTGAATCGCAAGAAGGCTTTGATGCACTATTACTGGGTTTGAAGTTAAAGTGGGCTGCATAGGGAGACTTTAGGGCAGTCTCTATGAGCTAAGAGAGTGGTCCCTAGCTGACAAGCACCAAGAAAACAGACTTCAGTTCCACAACCACAAGGCATTCTGCATAATACCTTAATGAGAGAAAATGTAGTTTTCCTTTGAGCCTCTAGAAAAAGGGCGCAGCCTGCCTAACACCTTGATTTTGGATTTGAGAGACCCCTAAGAAGAGGACCCATTTGAGCCTGCCTTGAACTTTTGACCTTCAGACTGAGTGATAATAAATAGGTGTTGTTTTAAGCACCCATTTAAGTTTAATTTGTGGTAATTTGTTGCACAGGAATAGAAAACTAATAACATAGTACAGCCAGGTGATATTTAAAGGGAAAATCAAAACATTTTGGGCATCAGAGAAGATGAGATTGTGATTTACATATGGTTATTCTTTGGGAGGCACGATTATCTAACTGTATCTCTTGGAGATTAAAGTGTTCCTTGGGACATCTGCACACAAAAGGTGCTCAAGGAGAACTTGTTAATGCTAGGTATACCTAGTATAATATTAATTAATTTAAAAATATTTTCTTTTTAAAAAGTGAGCTACGTATTAGGTCAGGTTAAAGAAGTATATTTTCAGGTGTGTTTTTTTTTAGCACTTTAAACAAGAATCTCAGAAAAAAAATAACACTGCACTGGAGTTGAAAAGGCAATCTGTGGAAACAAACCTTCATGCATTTAACAAATATCGAAGGTCTGCTTTTCACTAGATGTTGTGCTAGATATGGAGACTTGATTGTGAACAAAGTATGCGGGTGGTATTTGCTATTGCTAAGCCTACAATGTAATGGAGATAGCAAGTATGTAAGCAGTTACAATATGGTTCATAGGTGCTATAAACATTGTAATGGGGAAAGGAAAAAATGCTGTTGAAGCATAAGAGAAACATATCTAATCTATATCTGAGAGATTCAGAAAGACTCCTTAGGGAAACTCACGTAAGCTGAGTCCCAGGGAGAGAAGGTAGCTAGCCGAAGGAGGGAAAGAGAAGTATAGATTATTTGTGGCAGTAGTAACAAGACGTACTGGATCCTAAAGACAAGAAAAAGCATGGCCCAAAGCTCATTCATGGTGGCTGTGGCATAGAGTCTGAGACAGATAGTGGTTTGATACAAGGCTGGCACAGGAGGCTGGACCAGGTGATTGTAAGTTTGTAAGCCATATTAGGCAGTTTGGATTTCATTTTAGGGGATGTGAGGATTCATTGAAATATGTAAATAAGGCAATGATGCGATCAGATTTCTGATTGTCAAAAATGAAGGTATGTTGCTTTTGTTTTTATCTCCCAAACTTTTTTTTTTCTCTGATCCCCATTCTAAGGTTAGGAAGTCAGTGATGCAGTGAGTTTTAGGAATATGATGGAAGTGAATATTTCATAGATTTTGTTTTTGTTGTGGTAATGCTTCTTTGTTTTTGCCCTAGAGTCTGTTGATTGGGCTTTGAATCCCAGAGCCATCACATACTGTGCAAGTCACATCACTTTTCTAGACCTGAAGGTCCTCATCTTTAAAATCTGGTTTTTCAAGTTTTGCTTTAAAATTCAGCTCCTCCGGCTGTTAGGATTAAATGGGGTAATATATATATATATATATATATATATATATATATAGTGCCTGGGATAAAGTAAGCACTCAGTAAATTATTATTATTATACTGCTAATAAAAGAGTTGAAGAAAGTTTATTAATTTTTTTATCCAAGAATATACCCCTGCCAAAAAGTTGGTATTCAAATGAACTTTCTAGGAACACACCTGCACCAAAATCTGTTAAAATTTAGCCAAGTTAAAACTGATGCTACATTTACGCAGCTAATAGCATGAAAAGTATTATATGCTAGGCCCTTTGTTGGACCCCCCAAAAGTATTATCTGGTGTTGGAACTTCCAAGATGCAGCTCCAAGCAAGCAAGAGCATGTATAGGTTTAGAGCCTAGGAGAGAAGTTGGAGGTGGACATAAGAATATGGAGATCACAAGAATGAAGGTGGGACTGAAGTCACCTCCACAGATGCAGAAAAAGCGTTTGATAAAATTTAACCCCTATTCATAATAGAAACTTATAGCACACAGGAATAGAACTTCCTCAGACTTAGAGTATCTACGAAAACCAAAAGCAGACATATTGCAGGGGCTAAAAAATATTAATACTTTTTTTCCCACCTTCTAAGTTATTCTAGCTGGGCTAATAATCAAGTTAACAGATTAACTGGAGAAAATAAAATTCTTAATACATGTGCATGGGGAATTCACATAGGCATGAAAATTCCAAGGACAGTGAGGCAACATTGTGCATCTAAGACAATTTTGGACAAAGGAGAAAGAGGGGTTGGTATGGAGTCTTAGGTTTCAGAAGTGAGAGTGGGTGACTTTAGGTAGTTGAGAAAGAGAAGGACATGCCTGGCAGGAGAATCCTTGCTGGAAGGCTCAGAAATAATGGGACACAGTGTATCTAGCTAATAGGCCCGTGCCTGAAGCCCTCCTATTTACCATACTTAATTCAAATTAGGCTAAGACAACATCCTAAATTCTCCTTCCTAGAGTAGGTTTCTCTGTCTAAATCTCTTAGGCATAAAAGGGGGAGAGGGAAATGAATAAGTGGTAACTTAGCATAGAACGATGGCTGTGTCAGAGTTCTTCAGAGAAACAGCTTATCATATATAATAAAATGGTAATATGCAAATTGACCCTAACAGCAGAACCACTGGGAGTGACTGGTCACTATGACACACACTCAGCACCAGGGGGCAGATGCTCAATTCAGGAGCTGCCCCCTGGTGGTCAGTGCACTCCCACAGGGTGAGCTCTGCTCAGCCACAAGCCAGAAGTCTGCCAGTACAGTGGTGGTTGTGGGAGCCTCTCCTGCCTCCTCAGCAGCTCTAAGGATGTCCGACTGCAGCTTAGGCCTGCTCCCTGCTGGCAAGTGGACATCCCCTGAGGGCTCCCAGGCTGCCGGAGGGATGTCTGACTGCCAGCTTAGGCCCGATTGCCTGGGGAGTGGGCCTAAGCCAGCAGGTGGACATCCCTCAAGGGGTCCCAGACTGCGAGAGGGCACAGGCCAGGCAGAGGGACCACCCACCTCTGAGTGCACAAATTTTTGTGCACCGGTCCTCTAGTATGCAATATTTATATGCATTTATTATACACACAACTATTGATTAATTGATTGATTGACTGACTGACTATGAAGGCTTGCAAGTCCAAAATCTCTAAGGCATACCAGGAGGCTAGCAACGTTGGTAGGTCCTGAGACAGATTTCTTCTTTTTTCCAGGAAACCCCAGGTTTTGCTCTTAAGGAAATTAGATGAGGGCCACCCACATCATCTAAGGTCTTTACTTAGAGTAAACTGACTGTAGATATTAACTATATCTACAAATGCCTTCACAGCAGTACTTAGATTAGTATTTAGTTAAATAACTGGATATCATAGCCAAATTGACACATAAAGCCATCACATAATGCCCTTCCTTATTAATCAAGGAAATGCCAACATTTTTTAAATCCATGAAATTGACTTTGAAGTATCTGATAACATCAAGCATTGTGGGGATTGGATTAGTGGGACTCTCACGTACTGTTGATGGGAATGTAAACAGGTACAGCCATTTTAGCAACAAGTTGGCACTTTCATATAAAGATGATAATTTGCATATGTACAGCCCAGGAATTTCATTCCTTCAGAAATTCTGTACACCAGGATTTACATATGTAAAATTTATATGAATGTGATAGCAGTCTTTAAAAAAAAATGAGAGTAGCCAAACAGCAGTAATAACCTAGAAACAAATATTTATTGATAGAAAAATGGATACATAAATCACACTATAGTTACAAAATGGAATAGCAAGCAGTAGTGAATAAATCAACTGTCATGTGTAACATGAGTAAGGTGACCAGATTTTAACATTGGTAAAGCGGGACACCATTGACTGCGGGGGGGGGGGGGGTTCTTTTTTTTTAATTATTATTACTTAAAATATTACAAAGAGTAGTACATATGTCTCTCCCCCCCCTTTTACCTTCCCCCATCCTCCCCTACCCCGACCAGGGGGGTTCTTGATTAAAAATTTGGTCTATATGGAGCAACAAAAATTTTCATAGAACGCAAAAATAGTATTGTAATATTTTTTAAAATTTCAACATAAGTACAATTAAAAAATATAATAAAAAATATGTATAATATTATTTTATTCTTTGGCATATTTCTCATTTGAGTGAATTTTTTTTAGTAGATTGCTGTTATTGTTTAAAAGGTCATGAAATTTTTCACAAGAATTTGTTAAATTATATTTCACACACAAAATGGCTTTCAAAGTCTCAACACTTAATTGTGATTTTTCTGATGTCCACACTTTATTTACCATAGAAAAAATGCGTTCAGTCACAGCATTAGTTCCTGGTAAGGACAGCGGGTTATTATTTTAATTTTAATCCTATATTTCTTTCTAAATAATAACAGTACTAACCTGTATTATTTTTCCTCTGAATTTGCCATAACATAAGTCATAAGTGTCACTTTCAAGGCTGGCACTAGACTTTTTGCCGCCACTATAAAATATAAATAATACAAGTACTGTCTGCTAAATTCAAGAAAATTTATGTATTTATGAAATAAGTAAATAAATTACTTACCTAAATTATCTGAATAGCTGATTTGTAATGACATCACTTGTTTAACTAGCTTACTAGCTCAAAGTACGATGTGTATCGTCTGAAAGACAGTTACAAAATGTTTTCGTCATTGCCAATCCCAGAAAATGCCATTGTTCATTAAGTCCAAACAATGGTGGTTGAATTCTAACAACTGATCAACAATGCAGACTTTGATAAGCAGTTCTCGATAATTAGTTTTCAACAATTATTTGTTATTATTAAAGTTTAACATTTTAAAATTAACAAAAATAATATAAGACTCATATCCTGGCTAAATAGCCACATGGCCGCTGAAAACCGTATTTTCCCTTCCCGTTCTCCCACCGTTCCCTAGCTTATCGTGCATTCTTTCCAAAAATCAGGACTTTTTATAAACGCCGCGGGACGCGGGACAAATTGTTAAAAATCGGGACTGTCCCGCCAAAAGCGGGATGTCTGGTCACCTTAAACATGAGTGAAGTTTCAAAACATAATATTGAGTATAAAAAGCAAGGCACAAAAGATTAATATTAGCATAATACCATTTTTATAAAGCTGAGAAACAAGTAAACACCATACTGTTTGGGGATACATAGCTACAGGAGGGACCCCATTTCACACTACCTGGGCAAAACAATGTAGAAGTTGATGGCAGAAGAGTGTTACTAATGTTCTAATCGTTAAGTTCGGTGGTGAATTCCAGAGTGTTTATTTCATTATTATGCCTTCTAACTTAATATCTTTTATAACAGACTAGAGGCCTGGTGCACGAATTTGTGCACAGATGAGGTCCAACCTGACCTTCCTGATCGGGGCCATTGGGCCGGGCTGGCTGGGGGGCGCAGCAGGGAGGGGATGCGGGAGGTTGACCGGCCGGCCCTGGTCAAACTTCCAGTCAGGCTCCCAGTCAAGGGGACAATTTGCATATTACCCTTTTATTATACAGGATCATCTTTTCATATTACGAAATCCCACCAAACTTAAAGAAATCAACAAAGATTCTTATGTGTGTTTTTTAATTCCATAAAAGTGGAATTTAAGAGTAGAGTATTTTAATCTACGAAACCCTTCCTTACAAAGAAAAATAATGCTTTCATGAAAGTAGTCCTGTGAAGGGCTTAGAAGACAATGTGAAACTATGGCTGGGTTTCATTCAAGAAGTCCAGACAATTGGAACATTAGTTGTTTAACTTTTGGGAGTCATTGACTAACTGCTTTGAAAGCTGTTGGTCCTCTGCCCAGGAGACTTTTCATATATGCAGAATTCCACATTTAATTCCAAGGAGTGATAGTGAATCTGGAAATAGGTTACTAAAGCTATCTAATACTTTCAATTTTGGTGAATTCATCTTACTGTAAGAAAATTGTAAGTGATATTGCTGGTCAGAGGGCAAAGCAAAGGGGCTCTTTTGTTCCTTAAAATTTGCTTGTAAGTTGATAGAAATGTCATAAAACTGGATTAGTAGAGGGAGATAATAATTTTAGTCCTTTTGGTTTTGTGTTGTGGAGCATGGTAGAATTTTGGCAGATGGTTGTTAGGACTCTCTTTCAGGTTTTAAGTTTTTCTTTTGGCCGCCTTTCCGGGGATCAAATTGAAGTGTGACCCACTTTTGCCTGGGTCAAAATAATCAGGACATGGAGAAAAATAATTGTTTTAATTTCTTTGCAGGAAGCTTTGTAAGGTTTCCAAGTTGGCAAAATCAACATCCCACATCTGAGTCATATAAAAGCCATGAATTGAAATACAAGTATTTTAAAAATAACATTTCTAAGTTGTGAAATGCATCTTTGAATACTTGAGATCTTTCTCAGGTAAATCTCTCAGTTGAATTAGGAACACAGCATGCCATTTGCTTACGGGTACTCGATGATGTGAAGAGCGTATCATGTTTTCTTTATCTGGCATTTGACAGCTGTTAACTAGTGAAATGAGAGATTAGAGTCGGTGCAACTGAAAGCATACACTGGCTCCCTTCAAACAAAACCATGTCATGGTCTCTCCATAAAGTATTGAATTAGCCGATTGGCAAGATGTATATGTTGTGCTATGGAGAGAGTTACCTTTTCTAATGAAGAATATAGAATATGTTACTTTGAAATTACAGTTTCTGTTCTCTGTTGTTCTGTGTCAGTTTCAAATGTACAACATAGTGGTTAGACAATTCATGTACTTTACAGGGTGGTCCCCTGATATTTCAAGAACCCATCTGACCCTATGCATATTTATTATAATACTAGAGGCTTGATGCACAAAATTCGTGCAAGAGTAGGCCTTCCCCCCGGCTGACGGCACCAGCTACCCTCTGGCACTCGGGACCCAGGCTTCCCTCTCAGCCCTGGCTTTGTCCAGAAGGTCGTCTGGTCTAATTAGCATATTAGGCTTTTATTATTATAGAAGATTATTGACTGTATTCCCTATGCTGTAATCTACATCTGTGTGACTTCTGTAACTAATTTGTATTTCTTAATTTCTTCACCTTTTTTCACCTAGTCCCCAACCCCCTTCCTTTCTGTCAACCATAAGTTTGTTTTCTGTATCTATGAATCTGATTCCGTTTTTGTTTGTTCATTTATTTTGTTCTTTAGATTGCACATATAAGTGAAATCATGTATTTGTCTTTCTCTGACTGACTCATTTCCCTGAACGTAATACCCTCTAGGTCTATTCATGCTTTTGCAAAAGATAAGATTTAATTCTCCTTTATGGGCAACTAGTATTCCATAGGTATATGTACCACAGCATTTTTATCCACTTAATGCTGCAATAGACATGGGAGTACATAAATTCTTACGAATTAATGTTTCAGGTTTCTTAGGATATATTCCCAGAAGTGAAATTACTGGGTCACAAGGCAATTTTTAATTTTTTGAGGAACCTCCAAATTGTTTTCCATAGTCGGTGACCCAATCTGCATTCCCACCAACAGTGCACGAGTGTTCCCTTTTCTCTGTATCCTCACCAACACTTGTTGTTTGTTGTTTTCTTGATGGTAGGAGTGAGGTGATATCTCATTGTGGTTTTGATTTGCATTTCTCTGATGATCAGTGACGTTGAGCAACTTTTCATATGGCTATTGGCCACCATCTGTATATCTCCCTTGGAGAGTGTCTCTTCAGGTCTTCTGCCTACTTTTTAATTGGGTTGTTTTTCTAATGCAAAATTATATGAGTTCTTTATGAATTTTGATATTAACCTGTTATCCGTCATATGATTGGGAATATCCTCCCCCATACAGTAGATTATCTTTTTGCTTTGTTGATGGTTTCCTTTGCTGTGCAAAATCTTTTTAGTTTGATGTAGTTCCATCTGTTTATTTTCTCTTTTGCTTCTCCTACTCAAGATGTATCAGAAAAAAACATTGCTACGAAAAATGAGAGATTTTACTGCCTATGTTTTCTTCTAGCAGTTTTATGGTTTTGAGTCTTACATTTAAATTTTTATTCCATTTTGAGTTTATTCTTATGTATGATGTAAGAAGGTAGTGTAGTTTCATTTTTTTGCTTGTATCTGTCCAATTTTCCAAACACCATTATTGAAGACTATCTTTACATGTTCTTGCCTCCTTAGTCAAATATTAATTGAACATAAGGTCATGGGTTTATTTCTGGGCTATGTGTTTTGTTCCATCAATCTATATGTCTGTTTTTATGCCAGTACTATGCTATTTTGATTAATATAGCCTCATTATTATATTTGAAATCAGGTAGCATGATACCTCCAACTTTGGTCTTCTTTTTCAGTGTTGCTGAGGCTATTTGGGGTCTTTTGTAGTTCCATATAAATTTTTAGATTATTTTTTCTAGTTCTGTGAAGTAATGCCATTGGTATGTTGCTAGGAATTGCATTGAATGTAAAGATTGATTTGGAAAATACGGACATTTTAACCATGTTAATTCTTCTTATATATGAACATGGTATATGCTTTCATTTATTTGTACCCCTTTCAGTTTCCTTCTTCAGTATCTTATAGTTTTCCAAGTACATGTTTTTTATCTCCTTGTTTAAATATATTCCTACGCATTTTATTTTGTTTTAGTGCGATTGTAATTGGCATAGTTTTTTTTAGTTTTCCTTTTGGATAGTTCATTCTTGGTGTATAGAAATACACCTGCTTTCTGAATATTGATTTTGTGTTCTGCTAGTTTACTGAATTCATTTATCAGATCCAGTAGTTTTTTGCTAGAATCATTAGGGTTCTCTATATACAGTATTAAGTCATGCACATATTGACAGTTTTACTTTTTTTTTTTTCTGGTTTGGATCCCTCCTATTTCTACTTCTTGTCTGATTGCTGTGGCTAGGACTTCTAGTACTATGTTGAATAAGAGTGGTAAAAGTGGATATCCCTGTCTTGTTCCTGATCTTAATGGAAATACTTTTATTTTCTGCCCATTCTTGATCTATGATGTTGGTTGTTTGACATATATGGCCTTTATTATGTTGAGATATGTTCCTTTTAGTCCCACTTTGCTAAGAGTTTTTATCATAAAAGGATGCTGGATTTTGTCAAGTGTTTTCTCTGCATCTGTTGATATGATCATATTTTCATCTTTCATTTTGTTAATGTGGTGTATCATGTTAATTGATGTGTGAGTGTTGTACCAACCTTGCATCCCAGGAAGAGATCACGCTTGCTTATGACATATGAACTTTTTAATGTATTGCTGGACTCCGTTCACTCATATTTTGTTGAGGATTTTTGCACCTAATTGTCATCAGTGATACTTGGCTATAAATTTCTTTCTTTACCTGGTTTTATAATCAGGAAAATACTGGCCCATAAAATGAGTTTAGAAGTCTACCATCCTCGAACTATTTAGAATAGTTTGAGAAGGATAGGTGTTAGTTCTTTGAATGTTTGGTACAATTTCCCTGTGAAACCATTCGGTTCAGGACTTTGGTTTGCTAGGAGGTTTTTTAAACTTTTATTATTGCTTCAAATTTCATTAGTTGCAATCAGTCTGTTCAGATTTTCTGTTTCTTCTTGATTCGGTTTTGGAAGTCGTATGTTTCTATGATTGTATCCATCTCTTCCAGATTGTCCAGTTTTGGGGCATATAGTTGTTTGTAATATGTTCTTAGGATCCTTTGTATTTCTTTGGTGCCAGTTGTTACTTCTCCTCTTTCATTTCTGATGTTATTATTTGGGTCCTCTCTTTTTCTTCATGGGTCTGGTTAAAGGTTTGTCAGTCTTTTTTATCTTTTCAAAGAACCAGCTCAGGGTTTCTTTGATCTTTTGTATATTTTTTTTTAGGCTTTATTTTGTTTATCTCTGCTCTGATCTTTATTATTTCCTTCCTTCCTTCTCACTTTGTACTTTGCTTGTTTTTCTTTTTTCAAGTTCCTTTAGGTGTAAAGTTAGGCTGTTTACTTGACATTTTTCTTGTTTCTTGAACTAGGCCTATGATGCTATGAATTTCCCTCTTTGTTTTCATAGCCAGAGATCTGTAAGTTAGGTTTGCAGTCTACGTTTACTTATTCTCCATGGAGGGATTACAAGTATCTACACGTTTATTACTTGTTAAAAATTTAGCATGTAATATAGAAATAGAAATGTCTTAATATTTTTTTTCTATAAGAGAGGCATAAGTAAAGTATGACCATTGTTAGTTTAGATGTGGGAGAGGTCATGTCCTGTGGAAAAGAATTGGGAAAAGATTTTTGCAAGAACATTTGAGATGAGATTTCAAATGATACATGTGATTTCAGGTAAAGGTTGGGAGCTTTAGTGTGATGTTTGCCCCATTCTAGGTCAAGGTGTCAGCATAAACAGACATTCAGAGTAAGGACTATGTATGGTATCCTTATGAGGCAGTGAATAGTCCTTTGAGCAGGAATATGGGAGTGTGTGAGGGTGTATTGGGGATATATTTGGAGAGGTAGATTGATGGTAAAGGCTGTGTCTGATGAGCCTTTAATTTAAATAAGTAATGGAGATTCACCAAAGATGTTTTGCATGGGAGAGGGTAGTGGTAATGGTGGTAGGCTAATACAGCTGGATTATCTACTAACTGCATTTGTGTATTAATTGAATTCATGTTTTATCTCTTTTAGGAAGTTCACGATTTATTACAAGACTATGAGTTAAAGTATTGTTATGTGGACAGAAATAAGCGAACAGGTAAGATTTCAGTTCTAAGCATTTGATTTCATTTTGGTTATACATATAACCCTTATAAAATAAAAATGTCTAGTATCTTTTCATTCTTAAGTTAATCACTGAAATTCTTAAGTATTAAATCATATAAATGTTACAATTAAAATTTATTTTCTGACTATAATATTAGTATCCTAAATTTTAATCACATAAATTAATATGGAGTTACTAGAGCCTTATGACTTTTTTTTTTATTTCATTGCTTAAAGTATTACAAGTGATAGATAAGTATTACAACAGATGATAGATAGATCTCCATTTTTTC
>PVJC01039563.1:0-16202 GCA_004026665.1 Murina feae | reverse complement strand
TCAGATGCGGCTGGGGGCAGGTCCCCAGTGATGACACACACACATACACACACACACACACACACAAAAGGCGCCTGGCAGACTGGGGCCATCATAGGACATCCACTGAGGGGTCCCAGACTGTGAGAGGGCACAGGTCGGGCTGAGGGACTCCCTCCACCCCGAGTGCACAAATTTTTGTGCACCGGGCCCCTAGTAATAGATAACATAATATTTATATCAACATTAGAATCTGTGCATTCTATATTCACATAAGTTTATACATTGATAATGCATATGCAATTCATGATTTATATATAATTATATATGTTTTATGATGTATGTGTATATATGATTTTACTAACAGACACTGTATAGTTTATTAATAGTTATAATAATAATAAATGCAACATATTGATATCCTACTTTTAGGTACTATTAGATTTTCATTTTTGTCTTTCATCTTTAGACTTTTTTTGTCTGAAATTTTATATACTGACTTGGGATAGTAAGGCTTAATTTTATAAGTAACATGTTGGGAAGTAGATTAAACATTTTATTAAATATACATAATATTATCGGTCAAGAATTGGGTGAATTCATTTTACTAGTATCAAAATTATATGAAATTGACATTAAAGTCATTATTCTACATTCAGAATCATGGAAATAGACCTTTCTCATGAGGAGAAAAAGGTATCCTTATTTCTTGATACTTTGTAGTTACATATTGCAGAACCCTTCAACTAGGAAATGGAAATAAATTGAAGGGACTGGATTTTCTTTGGAAGAAAGAGAGGAGTGTGTTAGATCCAACTCTGGAAAGAAGACTTTTTTTTGTTTTAAGATATTTTAATCTTACTTAAATTTTTCTTTCTCTTATTATCATTTATATTTTATCATATTATATTTTATTGTATATCATTCTGCTTGAATTATCTTTCCCCTTCTTATTTAAAAGGATCACAAACCTCTAGTAAAAGAAGGTTAATTTAGGGGTTCCAATCTCATGTAATACAGAGAAATTTGATATAGTGGACAAAGAAGTATTCAAAAGGGGCGATGATAGGGGATTTTAGGGGCAAAATTTCCTGGAAATTCATGCTTGCTCTTCAACTGCTGATGTTGCACTTATATCACTCAATTTAAATTCTTGAGAGATAGCAGAGACAAAATAATTGGCCCATCTTGGATCACATAGTCTCCTTCTTCTAATCTCCAACACTAGTCCCATCATAAGCCAGGCAAAAATGAGGGCCATTTTCAGTAATCTTACAAAATTGTCTTCTTTGGTGGCATGTGGTCTCCTTCAGAGTAGGAGCATATTTTGTCTCTCTTTATATTTCTAGTGCTTTTCAAAATGTTTGTCCCATACCAGTTGAGATGTGAAGAAATATAGCCAAAAGATAGTAAATGCCCATTGCTTAGCGACTAGCATCGGACTACACATGTTTTCCATATACTTGAGCACATTGTGTGAGTAGAATAACTTTTTTTAAAGGGAAGAGTGGAAAGATTTAGGGTGTATTAATTCTACAGTTGCCTTTATAACCATAATCTCTGTAGCCCTTATTGACATGAATATGACACTTGGTCTACAGGCAGCTATCTTATATTTTATTTTTGCATAAAATTTAAAAGGCATCTGATCTTCACCCCCAGATCCAGTTCTTATTCATAAAAGGATATTTCCCCCCCTTAATTAGTAACTATTGATTTTTTCTCTGCTCCCTTGCACTCAAAAATTTGCAAAGGAAGTAAACTGAGCATATTTCTTAAATTCCAAAATAAATAATCTCAATTCCAAACTAAATATTAAAGCATTCTTTTAAAAAACTATTCAATAAATATAATTAGGTAAAGTTACATTTTATTGTTTAAGATATTGACACTAACACATCTTTTGATAGTGACACTTTTGTGATTCAAAAATAAACATGCAATACCATAATTTTTCCATATAGCTGAATAGTATTATAGAGAGATTTTATAATTTAAAAAAAATCTTAAAATTGACAAAATATGACAAGTAGATTTCACTAAGAAGTTGATGAAATAATCATTTTGTATAGTGGGAAAGCACAACTATATACACATATCTAATCATTATGTTGGACACCTGAGACTAATACAGTTATATGCCAACTTGAGGCCTGGTGCATGGATTCGTGAACTAGTGGGGTCCCTCAGCCTGACCTGTACCTCTTGCAATCTGGGACCCCTTGGAGGATGTCAGTGAGTCAGTTTTGGCCCAATCCTCACAGGCCGGGCCGAGGCCTCTAGTATGCGTATAAGATCTTTGGTTAATCTCTTCCTGCCCTTCCCTCTCCCTCCATCCCTCTGAGATTCATTAGTCTGTTCCATGTTTTCATGCCTGGGCATTGAACATCTGCCACCTAGTGGTCAGTGTGTGTCATAGCTACCGGTTGAATGGTCAAATGGTCAGATGATTGCTTAGACTTTGATATATATAGAGTAGTGGCCTGGTGCACAGATTCATGCACATTGAAAGGAAATCGGGATCCCACGCCCACGTGCCCAGGGAGTTTCCACATTTCCTGAGCTGCTGGAGCCTGTCCTCCTACCCGTAGCTTCCAGAAGAAATACTTCCAAATGTCCCTTCTGTGGTCAGGGTTGTGCCTTGCCAGTCAGGAGGCCCCAGTGAACACTTTGGGCTGTGCTAAACACTTTCCACTGCTCAGAGCCAGATGCTCAGAGGTGAACAATACAAAATTGGGGATCTTGGAGGGAGGGAGTACTCTCTCTCCCACACCCCCACCCTTCAGATCCATCTCTCTGACTTTTACCCTGATTGTCTGTCACCACCTGTGGCCATTTTTATTTTACTGCCTTCCTCTGTAGCTCTGAGGTAATCAGTAAGGGATGAGATTTTATCTCTATGCCTGAGGCAGAGTTCCAGGAGCTTGGCTGTGATATCAGGCTCATCCTGATTACTCTGAGTGTCCGAGATTCATCAGTTTCCTGGAGATTGTAACTGTAGGCTTATGTGTATGTGCCTTGCAGCAAGTTCTGGCTGAGCTATGGGCATCCCTGGGCCAGGGTTGGGAGAGAGATATCCATCCACAGGAGCTGCCATCCATGGGCCCACCCTCCTGCAGGAGCCACTGGGGATTTGTGGGGAAGGTGGGAGCCCTGAGGGACCCAGATACAGGCCAGGCCCGGGAAGGGTGTGATGGACTCTGCTGTGGATACCCATGGGAGACCCGCTCATCAGATTGGGATTTTCTCACTTTTTCCAGGATTTTCTCTCAAGATGGGGACCAGTCCAGCTTGGAAGTAGCAGCTGAAGGTGGTAGAAAGGAAAGAGGGAGAGGTGGATCACAACCCTGGTAAGGTGCATTCTTAATATTTCAGTTCCACATCTGAAGGAACAGGGCAATAGCTAAGGGGTAGAAAATGGCCCTGATGCCTGAGGGTGAATTCCATGGGGCCAGGTCAGTATCAAGGTTGTCCCAATCATATGCAAATGTTCCATGCTGCATTTGTTCCCTGTAGATTGCACCAGCAGAGTATAGGGGGTGATTTTTTCCATGCAATTCCCAGCCCAAGTATGGGACTGCCTGAACCAAACAGGTCAGGTCAGCACCTGCTGGTGCCCCTCCACTCACCTGAGCTGACCAGCGCTCTGCAGAGATCCAGGAGCAGGTATTTGGTGCCAGGTTGCGGACCTTTCTGGGAGATGGGGCTGGGGCCAGGTGGTAGGTGGAAGTTGCAAAGGGTTTACCTGTGGACGTGTGTGGGTGTTGTTCATTGGGCTGGACTTCACCAGCACTTGCTCTTGAAACGGGGGCTGGCCCAGGCAGTACGTTTCTGAAGCGCCTCTGTAGGTTTTTCCCAAGCCTGCATCCAGAGACCCAGAGGGCAATAGGTGAGAGGTGCATTGCAGCTGCTGGGTCTGAAAGGAGAGTCCCAGGGTCCAGTGATGGCTGATCTGTGGTTATTCCGGTTACACCCCCACCACCCAGGCATTGGGACTGCAGTCTGTTTGCTGGAGATTGTGCCTGCCAGAGGTGGGAGAGGCTTGTGTGCCCGGCTTCTGGCTGAGTGGCTTTCCCACTGTGGGAGTACACTGACCACCAGGGGGCAGCTCCTGCATTGAGCATCTATCTCCTGGTTGTCAGTGCAGGACCAGTCGTTCAATTGTTCCAGCATTACGTTCGCTGGCTTTTTATGTATATAGATTATATGCATAAAAAAAAAATCAGAGAAGTCCAACAGTGCAAGGTGGAGAGATCCGAGTACTGCATTGCCTGCCCTGGAAGTGGTGGGCTGATGACCAGCTGTCAAAGATCTTGTAACAATCGCCTGGTATTGGATGGGAAATAGACCAAATGTCCTGCAATACCATATGCCTGTAGCCAGTATGTGGGCTGAGCTAACTCCAGAAGGTGTGATGGAGAAGGTGGCCTGTTAATCATGCTTTAGCACTGTAGTCGAGAAACTTAGAGCTCATACTCTGGAGCCAAAACATTTTATTTTGAGTTCTGTCTTTACTGTTATGCTTACTAGTTTTGTGCATCTTTTTCCTTTCGTATAAAATGGGGAAAAATAAGATTTACTTACAGAATTGTTGAGATGGTTAAATGTCATACATCATGTTTAGTACATGGCATGATGTCTGGTAGACAGAAAGCATTTAGCAAGTGTCAGTGACTTCCATCATCATCACCATAATCACATCATCACATCATCACCATCATCACCACTTAATAGAGTTTAGTATTTATGTGAATACCCAACACTAAAGTGGAAAGGCATTTGTGACAGAACAACAGAGTTGGTTGGTGATCATGTGCATCTGGTATTGTCTTTCTCCCACTAGTCTGAAATTTCAGCTTACAAACAACTGGTGATAAGAGATTTCCAAATCCATCTTCCAGTAAATGTGGGGCTTGTAATTAAATTGCTTAGAAGTCCTCTTTTTTGTGCTCTCCTCTCTGCAATGCTGATTTAATCATCTTTGACACATAGTGTCCTGCTGGCAGGATTCCCATGTGCCCTTGTAAGTTGAGGGTTATATGTTAATAGATGTTCATTGCATAATGGGAGCAGAGGATATTTATTCTGATGGCAGAGCTTGTTACTCAGGCTGTTGGTTCCTGTCTGTACTCAGTTGTTGCACATCTTACCTGATTATGTAAAGACAGAGTCGAATATATGCAGTCTCTCATTTGTACCACTGTAGGGGGTTTATGTGCTTGATTTCATTTCCTATTCTAGCAAGTATCTTTCACCTCCCGATATTCCCCTGAATTGCTCTCATGGTGGATGAAACCTTGCCATTCACAGATGTAATGCTCGTGGTTTTGACAAGACACAGGAAACCTGGAAAGTTCATGACTTGCAGTACTTACAAGTGTTTAAGGCTCAGATGCAAACACTGAGTCCTTGAGTCCAATCTGAGTGGAAAGAAAACATGAGGTTCTGTATGAGCCTCATCAACCACTGTTTCCTAATATCAGCATGTCTGTTGTTCTCAGCTTGTCATCAGGTCTACAGAAGTCCTCATTAGGGGTTTGAAAGGCTTATTTCAGTGCATCATTACATTCAATAAATTTATGTGGGAAATTATATATTATAGTGACATTTATACATGTGTTAAACAGACTACAGATTTGGCCTCTCCAATTGGGGATTATCCCAAAGATTACTGGTTTTATAGGAAAGTTCTGGGAAATTGATGGTTGGCAACTCAATTAGGATTATTGTCCTGCCTGAGCACGAAAATGGAGATCAAATTGTCAGTTCAGTTCAACTGTCCTCAGGTATTTCTCTCTCAAAATGTTAAAGAAGGTTTTCAACTTCAAATATTGCAAGCTAAGGCATTAAGAAGAAACATGAGCCAATTTGAATCACATTTGTAATGCAGGCAAACAGGAAATGTAGAAGAAAACTTAACTGGGCAACTACTTTTTATCAGGCATTGTGCTCATACTGTCACATCTTATTTCTTTAAGATCAGAATGTAGATGCCAAATAAATAAACCAATATTTTTTTCTGTATAAAGTGCAAATACTTTGGAAGCATACATATCTGGTGGAACCTTAATTTCTTGAGCCATAATAAAGAGATACTGGCTTCTTCTGGAGAGAAATTTGAAGTAAAATATTTTTCTCCCTTTTCACTCACTTTCCCTCTCCCTCTTCTTCAAGTGTATGCCAAAATCCAAATATTTTACTTTACCATCGAGAATATGTCAATCTATTCTACTTTGTGCTAATGGTGGGTTAGTGTGCTAAAAGGAACTAGAGAACAGGGGTTGGAAAGAGAAGAATTAAAAGGTGCATAATCCGATCAATACAATGTATATAATGCATGGAAGTCTATTTTAGTGCACTCTTCCTAAATAAGGAATGATTTTAACTCTTTAGCCTCTTAGAGATAAGAGACAAACTTTTAGTCTTGCCCTGGATTGTCATCTGTTTGTAGTCTTTAATTTCTTTCTTTGGAGTGACACTTGGATCGAACATCTCTAGAGACATCCTGATTTCTTAGATGCGTTACACTCTTTCGACATATTCCTAATTCCAATTTAGAAACTGTTTCTATTAACATGTAAAACTTCTCTACATGGCTTCAGTTTTTTCATTCATCCATTTCCCTCTCCTGCATCGCACCGCAGTGCTCTGCAGGAGGTATTTTTTGTCCATCTCCAGCGGCTGTTTTCATATGTGGAAGATTGTATTTATTCCTACCAAGCTTTGTTTTTCTGTTAATAGTCACTGCGAGGTTGAACTGTTTGTTTTTCTTCTTATGCAGCTCTTCTTACCCTCTTTCTAATCTATGAGTTATTATCTGCCAAGTGAGCCTTAAATAACCATCTCGGGCTTCTTTTTTGTGTTTGGAGATGCCCCTTGTCCGTGGAATGACAGGTTTCCACCATTGCTGCCTTCTGGACTCTAATTACCACTCGTGCTGCACTGTCAGTATTACAGTCTCTTTGGTCATTATACTTCTCCATTTCCCTTTCAATTTTTTTTTTTTAATCCTCACCCAAGGATATGTTTTTTATTGATTTTAGAGGGAGAGGGAGGAAGAGAGAGAGAAACATTGGTTTCCCCAGTAAACACCCTGACTGGGAATCACACCCACTACCTTTTGGTGTACAGGATGATGCTCCAATCAACTGAGCCACCCAGCCAGGGCTCCCCTTCATTTTTTCCTCTCCCTTTTTTATTTTTATTGATCCGCTTTATTCCCCCTATGGAGTTTTTAATATTGTTCTTTAAACTCCCTTATGAGAGAAAAACTCCCACTCAACAAGGGCTCTGTCCCCAGATTTTCACGTGGCTGTCCAGTGCCTTCTCATGTTCGGGTGTCAGTTCACCCGTTACTTTTCTGATTGGTTGGCCCTGCCCATCCTACCCAAGGATTTCCTCCCCATCTTGGAATCCCTCTCTCTTCCCTGCCTTCTGCATCTCATTAGCCTGCTTAATTATCTTCAAAGTGCTCTGTTGCAATGATTTATTGTTTTGCTAGTTTATTGTTCTTTTTATTCATATGAATATAAATTTCACAAAAACAAGAGCTTTGCATGTTTTGTTTACCCATATACCCCCTGGAGGTAAAATAATTTCTGACACATTCAGAGCAGCCAAGATGCCTGTCGCATAAAAGAATGAATAGATGGCAAGATTACCCTTCTATGAAATAACAGAATGAATCCTTTGTGGATATTTTTCCAGTTGCTCATTCCTAAAATGTCCTTTTTCTTTCACATTTGTATGCTAAATATATCACAGCCTAAGCTTAGACTGAAATTCATGTTATTCTATCAGGAAATGTCACCAGTATATCCTTAAGTTTATAGTTTCTCATATTTACACATTCTACTAGATTAAGGAAGTGTTGAAAATGATGATTTTAGGCCTGCCTGGTTTGGCTCAGTGGATAGAACATCGACCTAAAGAGTCTTGGGTTTGATTCTGCTCAAGGCACTTGCAACCAATTGGTATTTCTCTCTCTCTGTCTCTCCCCCTCTCTTCTACTCTCTCTAAAAATCAGTGGAAAAAATATCCTCAGGTGAGGATTAACCAAAAAAAAAAAAAAAAAAAGTAATGATTTTATATCCTATGTTAATTAAAAGTGATGCTTTTGTATCTTGAAGGCCTCACATTTCAACAATTCTTTGACCAATTATCTATCTTCTGTATTTTCAGGATAGTTTTTTCTTACTATGAGATTTTAATGGTATAAGATAGTTTATAATTTCTTCATGTTTTTGAAGACTAGTGACAGACCTCCTGAAATGACATATCAAAAGATGAAATAGAGTAGCTGTCCAAAGTAGGTTCTGAAAATGAAGGTAACAGGAATGTGTTTATTACCAATAGCAGCACACTTTATTTGTGTATCATTTTATGGCTCCATTTTTAAGCCAGCTATTTTATTTTATCTTCATAATAATCTTCTGATGTGGATGATGAAAGACAGCCTCCATTTTCCTGCAAGTGAGATGAAGGCACTTGAGTTATCAGTTATTAAGGCTATTATTACAAGTCCCCAACTTCTTATCCATGACATTTCCATTCCTGTGATCAAGTATTAGATTTGTGACACACAACTTGATTTAACTTAATATCAAAGCACATCATGTCTCTAGCTGAAAACCACTTTTTTTGTTCTAAGAGAGGTCTGTAGCATTTATTTATTTTATTTTTAAAATACGTTTTTATTAAAAAATATGTATTTATTAATTTTAGAAAAGAAGGAAGGGAGAGGGAGAGAGAAATAGAAACTCAATGATGAGAGAGAATCATTGATCCGCTGTCTCCTGCACACCCTCCACTGGGGATCGGGCCACAACTCGGGCATGTGTCCTGATCAGGAATAAAACTGTGACCTGATTCATAGGTTGATACTCAAAAACTGAGCCATGCCAGCTGGGTGGTCTGTAGCAGTTAGAATGGTGGAGTGGACAGTATCCTGGACTAAGAACCAGGAGACCAAGTTCCACCTCTATCATTTTACTAATTAGCTAGTTCATGAGAAAACAACTTTATTCTTTTGTTTCCAGTTTTGTCCTATGTATACTCTTTTAGATTACATTAGCATTTTTTCCCTAAGCATTGTTTCACAGAACAACTTCATAAATGTACTGTTAGAAAAAAACACACACAGGGCTGGTCACAAAAGCTGGGACTATAAGGTAGTCTGTAGTTTCATCTTTGAAATGCACAACATACTTTAGCATATTAAAGGCTTTGAGAGGTGCTGGAATTTTTTAAAAATAAAGAGAATAAAGAAAAAACATGACAGCTTTATTTAACCAAATGATCTCAGGGGAGTGAGGCCAGTAGGCCATTACATGGATTCTTTTCCTGTGACTCATAAAATCCTCTCTTCTTCATCTTTTTTTTTAAACTATTCAAATTGGAGGCAATCTTGGTGCTTCAATCAATTGGCTGGTTGCTTTAGCGCAGTGGTTCTCAACCTTCCTAATGCCGCGACCCTTTAATACAGTGCCTCATATTGTGGTGACCCCCAACCATAAAATTATTTTCATTGCTACTTCATAACTGTAATTTTGCTACTGTTATGAATTATAATGTAAATATCTGATATGCAGGATGTATTTAGGCAACCCCTGTGAAAGGGTAGTTTGACTCCCAAAAGGGTCTCGACCTAGAGATTAAGAACCACTGCCCTAGAGCAAGTTACAGGTTTCTATTTTGGTTTTCCCATTAGTGACTGGAAAAAAGAGAAACACTTAATGTGGGTTTATGTTGGATGTTTGAACAACTTCAATCATTTGCTGAACTCAGTAAACATTTTTCTTTTTATTCCCTAGCTATAAGTACTATTCATTGACAAATATGGCAAAAAAAAGAGAGGAAGGAAAGAAGGAAGGAAATAAGAAAGTGTCAGAGAGATGATGAAGTTTATGTCTTAGTGAATAATTCTTCAGCAATTTATTGCTTTGAGAAATGAAACTAAGGTTTTGCAGAATGAGTTGGAATTACTGGGATAAAAATCTCAGATCTGCCACTTGAATTGTTGCCAACAGGAAAAACAAGATTTTTGGGTTTAGAAAGTAAGTGTAAAAACTAAAATAGTAATTTATTGATTTATTTCCCTATTAACTATGTGCCTTTGGGAAAATATCTTTAATATTATATCTTTAAAATGATGACAATGATACAACTAGTCATCTATTAAGCATTCATTATAAGTCAAATCCTATATTAAGTGCTTTAGAAAGCATTATCTTATTATACCTATACAATTAAAGTAAGGCTCATGAAGTTACACTTTTCAAGATAAAAAATGGAAACAGCCCAATTCAAAAGTGAGCCTTAACCATTTTCCATATTGCTTTAATGTCGAGATTACAATGGATACATCTATATTAGAAGACAAAACTTTTAATTCTTTTTCACAAATTTATTTGAGGGAGAGAAGTAATCATCAATTTGTTGTTCTACTTATTTATGCCCTCATTGGTTGCTTCTTGTATGTGCCCTGACTGGAGATCAAACCTGCAATCTTGGCATATCGGAATGATGCTCAAATCCAATGAGCTACCCAGCCAGAGCTAAAACTTTAAAAAAAATATATTTTTATTTATTTCAGAGAGGGAGAGGGAGAGATAAGTAGAAACATCAATGATGAGAGAGAGTCATTGATTGGTTGCCTTTTGCAAGCCCTAGGGATAGAGCCAGCAACCCTCGTATGTGTCCTGACCAGGAATCGAACTATGACCTCCTGGTTCATAGGTTGAAGCTCAACCACTGAGCCACACCGGCCAGGCCAGAGCTAAACCTTTAAATTATTAGCAGCTGATGAAGTTTTTTTTTTTAATCATGATTTCCTGGAACACAAACTTCTGTCTAACCAGTTTGCAATATTGATGTTAATGCTCATGATTTAGATGATTGGTTTAATTAACTTCAAGTGCCTGGAAGGAAATTGATGACTGTGTAGTTATCTGTTTCCTGTACAAAGGAGATTCCAAGTCAGCGAATCATTTCCTGGAGAGTGTTTCCAAAGAGACACTTCCTGTAGTTACAGTAAAATACTAAGTAACAAGGCTTTACACCAAGCATGTCAAACTCATGGCCCACAGGTTGCATAAGGCCCATAACGAATGTTTTTGCAGCCCAGCCAATATAACAGTATGTAAGAAATATAAATTTCATAACTTAATTTTTACAACATCCTGTTATACATAATTAGTAATAACTAACTACAACTTTCTCTAATGACTGATTACTATAATCATGTTGCATGCACTTCCCTTAACGCGCCTTAAGTGCAGGCAGGCCATTTCTCCTCACTAATACTAGCAGCAAATATTTTAACACTGATTGCCACGTCATTAGTCTTGGATTGACTTGGTATGCGCAACAGGAAATATTTTGCTTTTGAAATAGGTTTATTTGTGTTATGCTTATTAATTTGTGCAGTTATTCAGTGTCTGGTAAGTTAATGTTCAAGAAAAAATATTAATTTTTATTAAAATGTTCTATTTTATGGTAATGATGACTCATTTATTTCAGCCCTTTGTATTCAGCATGTCTCTATTGAAATAAACTTACATTTCTATGAAAATTGAAGCTTTCGTTTTTTTGCGGTCCACATAAACTTAAACCTTGTTTATTTGGCTGGTGTTATCCTTTGAGCTTGACATGCTTGCTTTAGACAAGCTAGAGTATCCCTGGAAAGTGAAAGTCTTTAGTCTTAGTTAAACTGAACTATGACAAATAGACCTTATTCCTTTTTTAAAATAATTTTCGAGGAGTCTGGTTCTCAATTTCTGACATCATTAATATTTAAGAAACTATCATTAAAATTCTATTGTGATAAATGATCTGTGCTTCTGAGTGTGTTGCATTGAACAGGGGACCTGGTGGACAGATTGGAAGAGGGAATAAGGAAAACAGTTGGAGTATCTGGGGCTTCCTCTCTCTGTGGCTCTATAATGCAGAGCCTAGGTACCCACTTTGGCTTGTCTTCTCTGTATCTGACATTTATGCTAATTTCCGCAATTTCAAAGGCAGTGAGGTTAAGGAGTTAATACCTTTATGTACATGAAAACAAATATTAGCTATCATTTATGGATCTCTAAATGTTTTCCAGGCAGGATTCTGAGTATTTTGCTCTTAATACTTTGCTTCATCGTCACTGCATCTTTATAAGGTAGCTACCCATTTCATTGCTGAGGAAACTGAGGCTTTTAGAGAACTAAGTCATGTCCCAGTCAGATGCTATTGCCATCTCTAGGGAATATGTTTCTATGTGAGTATTCAGTTAGATAAGCCTGTGTTGGCGCTCTAATATTTTCCTCAGTTTGTGTAACTTCCAAAGTCCTTCCTAGCATCCTGGAACATCACTGCACGGGTACACAGGCGTTTGGAAAGGAACACAATATTAGATTGATGAACTATTCAGCTTCTTCCTAGTTGAGAATTTTCCCAGTCTGCAGAATAGAAGAAAATAATGTATCAACATTCTTTTTAATTTGCAGCTCTGACATCTACTGGTATAGGCATTTTCCTATCAAAATACACAGAAGTAGCCAAAGTGATTTATACAATAGACACAGAGGTAAATATTTTAAATCTTTTATTTCTCCTTGTGTTAATTGTATCTCTGGGTGACACAAAGATTTCCTTTTAAATTCACACCTAAAACATGATTTTCAGTCTTCCCCTGCCTCCTCCTTACACTCATATTTCATAAGAAAAGATTTTTCTCCCACAAGGTGAATTTCTATTTCTAACATTGTTGATCATATTTTTTCAAAGTTTAGTTTTATCTAATACTAGAGGCCCAGTGCATGAAATTCATGCACTTGAGGGGGGCTCTTTCAGCCTGGCATGCACCTCTCACAGTCCAGGGGCCCTCAGGGATGTCTGACTCCCCACAGGAAATAGGCCTAAGCTGTCAGCCGGACATCCTTAGCGCTGCCATGAAGGTGGGAGAGGCTCCCGCCAGGACTGCTGTGCTTGCCAGCGATGAGCCTGGCTTCTGGCTGAGCGGTGCTCCCCTTGTGGGAATGTACTGACCACTAGGGGGCAGCTCCTGCATTGAGCATCTGTCCTCTGGTGGTCAGTGTGCATCATAGTAACCCGTCGTTCTGCCATTCGGTTGATTTGCATATCAGCCTTTTATTATACAGGATTATTACTTCTAACAAAACATTAGCTGCTGCTATGTGTGCTCTTTTTTTTAAAATTGTAAGACATTTTTTTCATCACTGATGAAATTTTATATGTATTTTGAAAATTTTGGAAACTATAAGCAAGAAGAGAATTCATAATCTGCATAAAGGTAACCCTGGCTGATTTTTAAAGTGTTTTTTTTTTTTTTCTGTTATGGGCTATATGTACCTAGTTTAAAATGTAGTAGTATAAAAGTTAAAAGTATTTAAATATGAACTAAAACCACAATGAGATATCATCTCACACCTGCCAGAATGGCTACCATCAATAAATCAACAAACAACAAGCATTGGTGAGGATGTGGAGAAAATGGAACCCTAGTGCACTGTTGGTGGGAATGCAGATTGGTGCAGCCACTGTGGAAAACAGTATGGAGTTAACTCAAAAAATTAAAGCTGGAACTGCTTTATGACCCAGCAATTTCATTTCTGGGAATTTATCTGAAGAAACCCGCAGCACTAATTTGAAAGAATATATGCACCCCTCTTTTTATTGCAGCATTATTTACAATAGCCAAGATTTGGAAGCAGCCCAAGTGCCCATCAGTAAATGAGCGGATAAAAAAACTGTGGTAAATTGACACGGTGGACACAAATTTACTCAGATATTAAAAGAAAGAAAATTTTACCCTTTGTGAAAGCATGGAAAGACTTGGAGAACATTATGTTAAGTGAAATAAGCCAGTCAGAGAAAGACAAGCACCATATGATTTCATTTACACGTGAAATTTAATGAACAAGCTGAACAAACAAGCAAAATAGAGACAGAATCATTGATAGAGAGCAGGATAACAGCTCTGGTGGGCTTGCGGGCTGGTGTGTGGAGAGGATTGCACAAATAAGAAAAAGAGAGAGAGACAGAGAACTCATGGATATGGATAACAGTGTGGTGATTGCAGGGGAGTTGGCGGGTGGAGGTGGAAGAGGGGATAAAGAAGGTAAATAGTGATAGAAAAAAATAATCTTATATTTTTAAAAAAAGTAGTCACATGCTCCATGCTCCACCTACCTATAGGATACCACACCCCAGAGGTAAGAACTCTCAGCACTTTAGTTGTATCTCTTGGTATTTATACCCATAATTCTAAAGTATATACGTACTGCCATTTCTTGATTTTAATATTTTCTGATAACTATTAATTTGTGCTATGGTAGATGAGGATTCATGATCAGCAACCACCTGCTTTCAATTAAACTCACAAGCAGTCTGGTATGTCCATTCTGACCATATGATTATGTTATGTGCTTTGGTTAAATGAAGCAATATTGAGTATTCACATCATGACAGATATGTAAATATTGTTATAACTGAGCAAAACACCAAAATATCACATTATAATTATATTTGCTGGTAAATGATTATAGTAAATCTCTGAAAAAAAAATAACAGGGTGCTATTTTTTTAAAGGACAATTAGAGAAAAAAAGAGATATCTTTTGGTTATAGATATATTACTGTCATTTTTTTCCTTTTTTTCTCTAATTATTTTCCAGAAAATTATATATATATATATATATATATATATATATATATATATATATATATATATATAACTAATTTTACATATATATTTATATATAACTAATATACATATATATAACTATATATATCAGCACACATTTTGAGGTTGACTCTGATTTTCTGTATTGTTCTTATTTCTTTACATTAGTTTACTTTTCTGTTTGTTTTTAAGTTCTTACATTTATATGGAAGACTTTCCTTAAATGATGGGTGATCTTTGATTTTCTGTTCATATTTAAGATTGAATCACTAAAAACTGGTGTTTAGATGAAGTCCCTGGCTGTTGAACTTCACTGTAGGGTGATCAAGCAGAATCAGTAATTTTGAGGGGATGTCCGAAGTTCACTATCAGCATATCTTTTCTTTTGGGCTATATTATTTCTTCATTCTCTAGTAGCCTGGCTGTGTAGGAGAAATCATAAATTTGTATGTGTAAGAAGTCCTTAAAAAAAGGTATTGTTTTCCGTTTAAATTGTCATCCTATTTTCCTGAATGGATTTCAGCGTTCTCCTTCTTAGGTTTTAGGTTTCTTCTGTTTTAATAATTATCTCTCATCCACGGTGGTTATTTTTCAAAAACATGTAGACATCTTGTGACTATTGTACACCTGCTTCTGTTCCTTAATCCTTCTGGGGCTATTCCCTTCTCCCTCCCCACCCCTTCATCCCCCTCCTTCCCATTCCCTCTTCTTTCTCTCCTCCCTTCAACTCTGTTATGTTAGAAGGCTTACAGGAGAGAGCAGAGTGATGCATACACATAGTCTACAGCAGTTATTACACATCCTCCCTCAGTTTTATCTGGAAACCTTTACAAGTTTGGTTCTAATAGAACATGTTGTGCTAATGGCAAAGTGTTGACAAATATAATTAACTTCCGGCTTGTTCTTTCTTTTTTGACTGTCTAAAGTCATGAAGAAAAAAACCACCATCAAGCTACTTTATTAAAGTAAGCCAACATTTTACTGAAAATTGCCAACATTTAGTTTGTCTCCGGTTTGAAAGGCAGAGTATTTATATCAGATTACTTATTTTTTTGAGAAGGCTTGACTGCACTGAAAATGAAATTGACGAGGCTGAATGTGCAATTTGCACTGATATTTCTGAGATGTTCAGATTGTGGAATGTGAAATATAAAATAAGCCTCAGTAGGGGTGTGAAAGAAACAAATTTGAGCCAGCTAGTTTGTTTGCAAAAAGTCTAAAAATAATTTTGCATAGCTCGAATGCCAGCTTAATTAAACTGTCATTGTCTTGATTAAACGCTAAAGCATTCTGTAATAAGAAAATTTAAATCACCACTTGAGCTTTCCCAAGTAGTCTTATAAAAATGGAAATGAAAATACACAGTGCTTTTGGAGGTGGCCTCTGTGGCATCAGATTATGGCATAGTGCTCAGCTAGAAATGACTGTCCATAGAAATTATTACACTCAGTAAAATGGGTAGAGTTGAGAGCAGATGACAGCATTGGAAATTGTAGACAGACCCATATAACTTGCTCCCATCTTTTAAAGCATTGTAC
>PVJC01039562.1:0-16198 GCA_004026665.1 Murina feae | reverse complement strand
ATTTTCTCACCAGCACATACACTGTAAGTAAAATCTTTAAATGAGGAAAATGTTGATACCAGAACCCCAAAATAACTAAAAAATGTTGGACTTATGTGTCATTAATACATGAGTCAAATGGATCTCTTTGGAAGAGGATATTATCAATGCAATGTCATTCTTATGTTTCCATAGAAATATCTATGTATTTAAGATGGGGATCTGCAAAGATTTTGTGTGATAGCCAAGCCATTGGGGTACCCCATGGGTAGCCTGAAAAGGGTAGATTTTATCCTTTTGGAGGTGGAAACAAATTGTAGCTGAAAGGCTGTTGAAATAGCCACTGAATAGAATATATTATCCAATCTATAAAAGTAAAATATTTACCTGTTGTTGATTGAATAGAATTAGTAATTTTAATAATATTTAACATTAGATATGAAAGCCTTTGATGGAAGCTGAGCATTAGGTTTGTAGTAATCAATCATGAGGCACCCTTTATTTTTTTCAGGTTTAGGAAGAAGCAAATTTGGGCTGTCAGATGGAGAAGCAGTGAAAATAATAACTCCTTTATTAACTAAGTTTTATATAATAAGTTTTAATCCTAGAAGGCCCTATTTTTAACTTGAATTGGACCATGTCAACAATTTTAACTATAAGTCCAAGGGATATAATTTCATTATTCTAATTTGTGTTAAAGATTTACTTTAATTTTTATTATTATGTTTTAGCATCTATGCCCAATATGGAAGACTTTAGGACAATGGGCACCATCATGATAAGAAATTTAGGCAAGCCTACAATTAAAATAGCCATTTTCCTCTATTTATTTTGTTACTTATAAAGCTTATATGGAGAATAATGTGTAAATTAGTGGGATTCCCTAGATAAAGGTATGTATAATTTGAGCTCTAGTATTAAATCCGTGAGGTTTTGTCAATTGTTGCTTTTTACCAATTGTTAAAGTTAATTTAGAACCTAGATTGTAGAATTCACAACAGCCAATCAGTGTACCCTTTCTATCTATAAATTTTCTATATAAATTTTGGATTTCCAATGGATCAAATTATGAAACTTTTAATAATGTATTTACATATTAGAAATAAATATATAATTTATTATACATTTATATTAAAATATGATATGTATGTATAAATAATATATTTATTAACTTTTTCCTCCCTGATGCTAGGGGATTATTTTTAAATCAATAAGTAATCTAAGGCTTACATGATGTTTGCTAGATGTAGAATATATTCAGTACATAAGGCTTCAACCTCTTCTTCTCACCTTTGGGCTTATAGCTGCCTAAAGCTACAGTTTCACCCCTCCCCTTTTGTTTAGGCTCTTAGTTACTTGAAGCTGCAGTCTTCCCTTTCTGTTTCTGATTTATTAGAGAAGGAAAAAGGAGGGGGAAGGGGCCAGTGCCTCTAGGCAACCTCTCCCTAAGATGGCCCCAGTCCCAAGTACTAGTATAATCAATCTCTTCCCCACTTTCTTTTCTTAAGCAAGATTACAAATCTCCTATAATGTGCTTAGACACTTTTTATTTGCTCCCTATTGATGTATAAGAGTTGCCTCCTTAAAATTACATAACAAAATTAAATGATAACAAAAATTTAAAAAAATATCAATCTGAGGCCATTATTGCTGTCCTGTATATAGATCCCAGCCTAAGGTTGACTAGAGAGAGAGAGAGATCATTGGTCACAGTGAACCATAGGGGCCGCTCAGAACCACCAGGAAGTTGTTAGGTAAACATAAAGAGAGGAAAAACTTTAGCTACTTAGACATATAAGCCACTCTAAAAATCTTGATAAGGGGATTTTATTTATACATTTGAATGTAGTCACAGTCAGGAAAGAGGAAGAAAGGGAACATAAGTCAGGGACCAGCCTTATCACACTGGTGCACCTATTCACCTACATGAGGTGTTCTCAGACTGTGGGTATGTTGAGGTATTAGGAATATATATATATTTAAATTTGCAGCACACTCATACAAGTGAAATCACACAGTGTTTATCCTTTTGCGCCTGGCTTAACTTAGCACAATGTCCACCAGGTTTAATTTTTAGTTTCATTCCCTTATGGTTAAGGAATACACTTTGTATAATTTTAATATTTTTATATTTATTGAGACTTATTTAGTAGACCCACATGTGGTCTACTTTGGAGAATGTTTCATGTCTACCTAAGAAAAAAATGTTCATTCTTCATTGTTTGATGGAGTGTTCTATATATGTAAAGACTATTTTATTTATAGTGCTGTTAATGACCTCTTTTGCCTTATTGATAGCCTGTCTAATTATTTTATCGATTATATAATATCAGGTCATACAACAGCCAAATATTATTGTACAAGTATATATTCTCCCTTTGATTCTATCAGTTTCTGCTTCATATATTTTGGGGCCCTGCTGCTCAGTGTGTTGATGTTTATAATTGTATGTTCTTATTGGATGAAATCTTTTATCAGTATATCATGCCATTATTTGTCTCTGGTAAAAATTTATGGTTTAGAATATATTTTGCCTTATATTTGCATAGCCACCCCAACTCTCATTTGGATAATACTGGCATGAAATATCTTTTATGCTTTCACTTTCAACCAATTTGTGTCTTTGGATCTAAAGTGAGTCTTTCATAGACAGTGCATATATAGTTGGATCATGTTTTATTTTATTTATTCTGCTAATCTCTGTGCCTTTTAATTGGATATTTTAACCCATTGTTATTTTGCTACTTGTTTTCTATATATCTTATCTGTTTTGTCCCTTAATTTTTCCCTTACTGCCTTTTCTGATCAATTTTTTTCCTGGTGGACCATTGAATTCACTAGTTATTTTTTCTATATTTTAACTTTGTTTTTAGTAGTTAGTCAGGAAATTACAATGACCATCCCTAATTTACAAAAATTAAATTAGAATTAGTACCAAGTTACATTTAAATATATATAAAGCATTGCCCCATTGCAGCTCCATTCCTCCCTCTTTGTGTTGTGATTATAAAAATTAGTAATTTATACAACACTAGAGGCCCAGTGCATGAATTCATGCATGGGTTGGGTCCAGCTGGCCCACCCTGATGAGGTCCAATTAAGGCTGAGCCAACAGGGGGGAGAGATGCCAGAGGTTGGCTGGCTGGCCCCGCCCCCAAACTAGGGGGGAGAGGCTGGGAGGGCTGATCGGGGCTGGGCTAGCTGGGAGCGGCCGCAAGAAGTCAGCCTGCCCCACCCCCAATGAGGGGGCGATTAGGAAAAAGGCTGTTGGGGGGGGGGCTACGGGAGGTTGGCCGGCCAGCCCTGCTCCCAATGGGGGGGGGGGCAATTTGGGGCTTGGCTGTCCAGGGGGCAGGGCCTCAGGAGGTTGTCGGGACCTGATTGGGGCCCCGATTAGGCTGATTGGCCACTGCAGTGCACATCATAGGGACCAGTCCTTCCTGTCATTCCAGTTCTTCTGGTGTTCTAGTTGCTTGGCTCTTATATATATACACATATGCCTATTAGATTGTTTGTCTGTACTTGCATTCAAATCATATAAAAATAGAGAAGCCACAAATCAAAAATTTAAAAATACTGGTGTCTATATTTGCTTAAATAGCTATTTTTAACTTTTGTATTTCTTCATCTGATTTTGAGTTACTGTCTAATGTATTTTCATTTTAGCCTGAAGGACTGCTTTCAACATTATATAAGAGAAGGTCTACTAGTGATGAACTCCCTCAGTTTTAGTTTATCTAAGAATTTCTTAATTTCTTCTTCATCTATAAGTATAATTTTGCCAGGTATAGACGCTTGGATGCCAGAGATCAGTCATTGTCACTTAGTAGAGAAATGTGCCTGAAGGCTGGTCAACCTTAATTCCCCTGAATAGTGGGGGAGCTATTCACCCATCGTTTAGATGGAGACATGGATAGTTAAAGCAGCCCTCTACTTCTGTTACTGATATGTAAATTCTTCTTGCTTCTTTGTTGTTGGAATTTCCTGCCCTTTTGATAAGGATGTGGTTGCTTTCCCCATTGGCTGAATAAAAGCTTTGAGCAAGACCAGAGTGGTGGGCAATCTTACCCACTAGTGGAAAGATGCCACGCCTGGTTCCCATTATTCTAAATTAATTTTCTTCTAGTTTCTCTCTCTTCATTTTGTGTGCTGCCTCCTCCAGAACTCGAACCCTGAACAAGAACCCTGAACCACGCGGGGCGTGTAAGGGGCTCCTGCACTTGGGTGAAAATTTTTTTCTTTCAGTGTTTGAACTTCTGGCCTTTGTGTTTTATGATGATAAATTGACTATTATTTTTAGTAATGATTCCTTGTCTGTAATGAATCACTTCTCTTTTTTTGCTTTGAAGTTTCGCTAGTTTTGGTTTTTGAGAACTTTATTATAATGTGTTTTAGTGTGGAGCTCTTTGAATTTATCCTGCCTCGAATTAAGCTTCTTCAATATGTAGATTTATGCATTCATCATATTTGGGAGGGTTTTAAAGACATTATTTCTTTAAATATTTATTCTGTATTTTTATCTCTTGCCTCTCCCTCTATTATGTAGAAGCTCATGTGTTCAGTGGTGTTCCACAAGTCTCTTATGATTTGTCCATTTTTCTTTATTCTTTTCCCTTTCTGTTCCTTAATAGATAGTTTCAGTGGACTTATCTTCAAGTTTACTGTTTTTTTTCTTCTGCCTGCTCACATCTGATGTTGAACTCTTACAGTAAATTTTTAATTTGAGTTATTTTACCTCTTCCAGAATTTCTATTTGGTTTCTTTTTATAATTTCTATTTCTATATTTTTTATTTGGTGAGATATAATTTCCTTGGGAATTTTTGAGTTCTTTGTCTGTGGTTTTCTTTGGCTCCTTGGGTATATTTAAATCACTTAAATTAATTTCCATTTCTAATATGTTCAATTCCAAGGCTTCCTAAAGGACAGCTTTTATTACATTGTTGTTGTTTTTCATGTGAATGGGCCATAGTTTCTTATTAAGTTGCATGCACCATTATTTTATGTTGAAAATTCAAAAATTTGTATATTACAGTGTGACAACTTTAGAAATCACATTCTCCTCAATACCTAGGATTTGTTTTGTTATTTCTTGTGGTTTGTTGTCATTTATTTTTAAATAACTTTTCTAAACTCTTTTTGTAGTCTATGTTTTTTATATGTAGTCACTGAAGTCTGTCTTCAATTAATTAAATAGTCAAATATTATTTTGACAGTTTTTAAGTACCTGGGACAAAGGAAGAAGAGAAAGATAAAAGAAAAGAAAGGAAGGAAAGAAAGGAAAGAAAGGAAAGGAGAAGAAAGGAGAGAAGAGAGAGAGAGAGAGAAAGTTGGACTCCCAATCTTTGAAGACTGGATCTGTTGTTAAGACTCTTCAATGTTTAGCCAGACCATTTAATACTCTGCCATAGCCTTCATTCATTTGCATTGAGTCTTTTGATTAGCTGGAGTTCAGGCTTTGGTTTTCTCTGACTTTTCTGAGAGTGTGGGCACTCCTGATCATGCACATGACCTTTTTGAATCTATAATACAAAGAAATCTGCTTTCAGTCTTTTTTAAAATATATTTTTATTGTTTTGTTTTTTTTTTTATAGAGGGAAAGAGAGAGGGATAGAGAGTTAGAAACATCAGTGAGAGAGAAACATTGATCAGCTGCCTCTTACACACCCCCTCCTGGGGATGTTCCCACAACCAACGTACATGCCCTTGACCGGAATCAAACCTGGGACCCTTCAGTCTTCAGGCTGATGCTCTATCCACTGAGCCAAACCAGTTAGGGCTCATTAGTATTATTCAATACTAGAGGCATGGTGCACAAAATTTGTGCATGAGTGTAGTCCCTAGGCCTGGGCCAGCGATCAGGGCTGTTTGGGGCCAGGCTAATTGGGGCCTGAAGTCGCTGGTGGGGTTAAGAGAGGAGGTGACAGTTGATGGGCTGGGTGTGGAAAGAATGGTCACCAGATGCCACAGCTGCCCTTGGTGCCCCACCACCACGCAGATCCCTGCCTCTCCCCATCCTTCTTTCCTCACCACTGTACAGCAACCAGGGCCTGCCACCTGGGGGGAAGGATGGGGCCTGCCGGCTAAGGGAAGAAAGAGGGGAGGGACCATGGAAGGTTTGCCAGCCAGGGGTAGGGGCTGCAGGAGTTTGGCCACAGGCCCCAAGGAGGGAGCCACCCCTTAGTCCCCCAGGGAAAGGGGCCATGTCTTCCACCATCCACCACCAGTTCCTGTCCAGCCCAGGGCCCAGCCCAATCAGGTGATCAGGGCTTGCCATCTGGGTGGAGCAGCTGGGAGAGGTTGGCTGGCCAACCCCACCCCCAATCATGGGGGAAGGCACGATCTGACCAGTTGGCAGACCGCAGTGCGCATCATAGCGACTGGTCATTCCAGTAGCTTGGCTTTTATATATATAGATAAGAACTTTCAAAAGCCTTTATTACTTCTCATATTTCCCCCTCAACCTCTTCCTTCTCAGTTTTCTGTGTTTTTTTTCTATTACTTGTCCCAAGTCTTATCCTTTGCCACAGTCTGCTGCAATCTTTAAATGCTTTTGGAAAATGTCACCAGGAAGTCACCCCTGCCATGAGAACACTCTTCATCAAGCAAACCAAAGGCAATTTGTGCTTGTCCTCCTGAGCCATCAGGTAGTTCAAATCAGACAACCACAATTCTTTAAGAATAAAAATTAAATCTAACCATTTGTGACAGCATGGATGGACCTAGAGGATATTATGCTCAGTGAAATAAGTCTGAGAAAGACCAATACTATATTGTTTGTCTGTTATGTGGAATCTAAAAAATCAAATAAATGAACAAATAGAATTGAAACAAATGCATAGACACAGAAGGAGAACTGGTGGTTGCCAAAGTAGAGGGGTGTTAGTGGACTGGGTGAAAGATGGGAGGGATATTGGGGGATGAGTGAAAAGTTGAAGGGATTAAGAAATACAAATTGATAGATACAGAATAGTCACAGTGATGTAATGCACAGCATAAGGAGTATAGTCAATAATATTATAATAACTAGGTATCATGTCAAATGAATACTAGGTTTGTCAGGGTGATCACTCAGTAAGTTATATAATGTCCAATCAATGTATTATACACCTGAAACTAATATATTGTATGTCTGTAATTGAAAAAATATAATTTTTTTTTAAAAAAAGAAGGTCCATGTACTCACATGACACTTGCAATCTCTACTATTGCCTCATAGTCACTGCCAGTTTGTTGTATAGAATTAACTTCTAAACATAAAAAATGGAAAACTGGTCCAAATATATGAAATGTTTGCTTTTAGTGATTGATGGACAACAGAGAATTATGATTCTGAGAAAGGTGAAAGGACTTAGCTGACCCCTTTCACCTGACTTTTTATCTGGAGGAAATTTCTAGACCACACTGCAGAGAAGGAAAAAACAAACAGATCTTGGTGCTCTTGCTGAGTTAAGTAAAGTGATATATGAGTTTCAAGGGGCTGAAGTAGCTAGAATTTAAGGAGCAGAATACCATTAAAAAAAACACAGAAAAATAAACCCAGTATTTTTCATGAATGGCTGAATGTCTATTTGTACACAAATAAGGTGAAATCTGCTGAAGCCTGGAAAAGTACAACTTCCAGCGGGGGTGGGAGGGTGGGGGGGAATGATTACTGGAGCTATAAGCTAAATCATTCCAGAGC
This sequence comes from Murina feae, assembly GCA_004026665.1. Lineage (NCBI taxonomy): Eukaryota > Metazoa > Chordata > Mammalia > Chiroptera > Vespertilionidae > Murina > Murina feae. The sequence goes on along the minus strand of PVJC01039562.1, from coordinate 8,537 downwards.
TCACACAGGACAAAGGATCACTTGAGTTCCTATTAGTCAAGATGAAGAGATATCATTGTCTACACAGAACATTCATTATAGACCTTAGAAAGATTATGACTCAGTAGTGAGGCTTAATTAGTCCTAGCATAAAGGTTGTACAAGAACCAGCACAGCAAAGTTATACAATAAGCAGAGAAATAATCAAGGTAACTGCAAGTAACTAAAATGCTTGCTATATGCTTAATATATTAAAAAATTAAAAAATATATAAACAAAATGAGAAAACAGAAATTTATATAAAAGAAAAATATCTAGATGTGAAAATGCAATACTGTAAGTTAATATATCACTGAATGAGGTTAATAGCAAGTTAGACACTAGCAAAACAGATCCATGAACTTAAATATTTAGCAATAGGAATTATCCAATACAAGTCACATTGATAAAAGACTTATAAAGCAAGACAACATCAATAAAACATGACACAACATCAACCATTCTAACAGACACATAATTGTATTGCCAGAAGGAATGGGGTAGAAATATATTTTGAAGAAATAACAGTTGAAATTTTTCCAAAGTTTTGAGAATTAGAAACTCACAAATCTACTAAGCTCAGTGAAAGGCTCCTAAAAAGTTTAAACATAAAGAAAACCAGTCAAAGGTACATCATATTCAAATTGTTGAAAACCAATGCTAAATTGAAAATCTTATCATTATCTAGAGAAAATAAGCAGGTTTCCTACAGAGGGCAATGAACATAGAGTACTTCTTTTCAGAAACTATGCAAGACATAAAACAATAGAATCCCACCTTCAAAATTCTATGAGTGACAAAAGGATAGTCTAAAATTCTACATACAGAGAAAATATACTTCAAAAGTGAAATAAAAATAAAAGTGAAGAAAATTTAGCTTCACTAGACTGGCACTATAAAATATGCTAAAGGAAGTTTTTCATGCAGAAGGAAAATTATATTAAATAAAAGTACATATATACAAAAGGAAATGGAAAGCATAAGAAATAAGTATGTGATTAAATAAGAAAGGCATTTATTTATTATTTTTAACTACTTTAAGTGATAATTGTTTAAAAATAATAACAACAGATTGTGAAATTTACAACATATATAGAAATATCATGTATGACAGCAATAATACATTAGTACAAAGGAAGTAAGGGAACAAATGGAAGCCTACTTCTGAAATATTCTTAAATTTGACATGAAGTAATGCAGTATTATTTGAAGTGAGACAATGGTAAGATAAAAGTGTATACTGTAAACATAGAGCAATGACTAAAAGAGAAGGCACAGTTAGGTAATAAGCCAATTGTGGAGACAAATGGAGTCCTAAATAAATAATTAGTTATTCCAAAAGAAGACTGAAAATAGACTAGGGAGTAAAGAAGAAATGAATCAAAAGGAAAGTTGGAAGACTTACACTAATTCCGACATTTACTAAGTTACATTAATGATACTGACATAAGAATCAGAAGATAAATAAATGGAATATACTACAGAGTCCAAAAATAAATAGTTGTATTTATGGTCTACTTTCCACAAATTTGCCAACATAAATCAATAGGAAAAGTAGAGTCTTTTTAATAAATGGTGCTGAAATAATTGGCTATCCACATGGAAATAAAATAACTTTGAAAATTACATAACACCATATGCTAAAGTTATCTCAAAATGTATCACAAACCTTAATGGAAAAATTCAAATTATAAAACTTCTGGAAGTAAATATTATTAGGTCAGCAAAATTTTTCTAATACAAAACACAGAATCTATAAAATCTGAAAGACAAATTTATAAATTGAACCACACCAAAACTGAAAACTCTGCTTTTCATAAAATACTTATAATATTAAAAAGAAAATTTTCCAAACTATTCAAAATATTTCTATCTGACAAAGAACCTGTATCCAGTACATACAACGAATTCTGAAAACTCAATAATAAGAAGAAAAAATCATGGTAAAATCTAAAATAAAAAATGGCAATGCTAAGAGTTGAAATATGTGAAGCAAATGGAAGTTTTATGCATTGATCTTGGGATCCTAAAATGATACAACCACTTTGAAAACAGTTTAACGGCTACTTAAAAGTTAAATGAATACTATACATCTCAGCAATTTCAATCTTAGGGAATTTACTCAAAAGCAATGCATTAAATATTCACAGAAAGACCTGAATATGAATTATGGAATCTTGATTCATCCTAGCCAAAAACTGTGAACTAGTCAAGTATTTTATCAACTGGTGAATAGATAGGCAAATTGTGATCAAGAATAGAATACTACTGAGAAAAAAATGAATGACTAGAGTACAAAATAATATGAATGGCTCTCCAAAGCATTATGCTAAGGAAAAAGCAGACAAAAATTAACATGTATCTTATGATTCCATGTTATGTACAAGTAGGGGCCCAGTGCACAAAAATTTGTGCACTCGGGAGGTCCCGCAGCCTGACCTGTGCCCTCTCACAGTCTGGGACCCCTCTGGGGATGTTCACCTGCTGATGTGCCTAGTCAGCCTGGGTGAGGGGCTGATGGCTGTTTGCAGGCTTGCCAAGCCCCCCAGTGGGGTCCCTCACCCCATTGGGTTGTGGCCAGCCTGGGTGTGGGCCTGAGGGCTGTTTTCAGGCTTTCAGGCTGCCCACAGCTCCTATTGACTCAACATCTCAGCAAGGCTGGCTGGAAGCAGGTTTCTGAGGTTTATTTATCTTCCATTATTGATACACTGTTCCTTTAAGCTGAGTCCTAGGCAGGTAACAAAGCCTCCTGTCTGCTTCAGCTCCGTGGCTTCTATAATTGAAAGAATGTTACCTTAGTAGACTCTAGGCAGGCAGTTTCTTCCATTGCTGGTGCAACGGAAGCCTGCTGTTTGCTTCAGCTACAAGGCTTCTATAATTGCAACAATGTTGCAACAATGTTGCCTGAAGCCAGGAGAAGCCCAGCTGGCTGGCAGACAGTTTACTCCTGGTGCAACGGAAGCCTCCTGCTTACTCCAGCTCCATGACTGCTGGCCTCCATCTTGGCTGGGTTAATCTGCATACAGTCCCTCTGATTGGCTGGTGGGCGTGACTTAGGCATCCCATAGAAACAGTCAATTTTAATATTACTCTTTTATTAGATTAGATACTATAAACATCCAAATTTAATTAAGTCATGGAAATAAGAGCAGTGATTATTTGGGTGGGAGTTAGAGAAGGGTATTGACTAGGAAGGGGCACAAGGGTATCTTCTGAGATAATGGAAATACTTTATATCATGCTCATTGGATGTTGGCACACAGATATATATATATATATATATATATATATATATATATATATATATATATGCCTCAAACTGTAATCTTAAAATGGGTTCAAAATATTGTAAGTGAACACTTACTGCATAATGGTGATTTTGTAAAAGATAGTTAAAAAAAACAACAGTAGTATTTCATTGCTCTTTGTGATATTGTGAGTTTTCCCATTAATGAGAACTTCAGGAGTCTTAAGTCTCTGATTTAAACTTGGCTTTCCCATTGTCTTAGTCTGTTCATGCTGCTATAAAAAATACCACAGACTAAGTAGTTTATAAACAACAGAAATTTATCTCACATAGGCCTGGAAGCTACAAGTTTGAGATCAGGGTGCCAGCATTATTAGGTAGCGGACTTCTTCTGTTGTTACATAGTAGAAGGGGCTGGGAGCTCTGTGGGGTCTCTTATAAGATGTACAAATTGATAGTTACAGATTCATCATGGGGATATAAAGTTCAGCATAGGGAATACAGTCAATAATATTGTAATAACTATGTATGGTGTCAGGTGGGTACTAGGTTTACTGGGGTTATCACTTTGTAAATTGTACATCAATTGTAATTGAAAACTAAAAATGTATTTTTAAAAAGTTATTTTGGTAGAACCGAGATGGCTGTGTAGGTAAACACCAGTACTCGCTGCCTCCCACAACCACATCAAAATTGCAACTAAAATAAAGAAAAACCATAATTCAAAACCATCTGAAATTTGGCTGAATGGAAGTCCAACAACTGGAGAAGTAAATAATAAAGTACACAAAGACTGGTAGGAGGTGCAGAGGCATGAAACGGGCTGCTCAGACACCCATGTGTGGCTTTTTTTAACTGGAGAGATATCTTTGCTGCAGAGGCCTCCTGTGAGAAGGAAGTGGCCCCAGTCAAGGGCTTCAGAGTTGGGAAAAGTCAGCATAACTTCGGGCTATAAAAACCAGCAAGAATTGTGGCTGATTGACAAGGAGGTGCTAGAGTAAGGTGACCAGACGTCCCGCTTTTGGCGGGACAGTCCCAATTTTTAACAATTTGTCTCACATCCCGTGGCATTTTAAAAAAGTCCCGATTTTTGGAAAGAGACATATGCACTGCTCTTTGTAATATTTTAAGTAATAACAATAATAAAAAAGAACACCCCCCCCCCAGTCAATGGTGTCCCACTTTACCAATGTTAAAATCTGGTCACCTTATGCTAGAGACACGGTAGTTCCTCTTAAAGAGCTGGTGCATGCACTTACCTGGACTTGTTCCCTCTGGGCTCCAGTGCTGGACAGTTGCTTTAGGGGATTCAGGTACATACACATCATAATTAAAATGCCAAGTGTATTGTCTGGCATAAGAGCAGGAACATGAGGGCAGCTTTCTCCCAGACTGGGGTGCTCACAGGGGTGATTGTTTCTTGCTGAGACCTCTCCAATTGCAGAGCTTCCTGACAACCATATCTGAGTTTCCATTAGCATGGCTCACACTGCTCGATCCACCCTGAAGTTTCCCTGGGACCCCACCCCATCCAATTTGAAGCCCCACCCAAGTTATTTGCAGTGGCTTTTCCATATGAATGGCCTGTCCTGGCATAGGCTTCAGACTTTCCTAAAATCTCTTAAACAAGCAACAGCTGGTGTCAGCATGCCCCATACCTGACACTAGCACCAACCTAACATGTTTCACAGCTTGGCTTTGACTGGGCACTTCCCAGTTCAGCACAACTAACAGCCATTTACTGATAGCTCTGTAGTTTCTGTCTAGAGGCCCCTGGCAGTGCCTGATGTTGCACCTCCCAGGAGGCCTAGAGCCAGTTCACCCAGTGGACAGCTTCAGACCATACCATATTATAACTCTACACATCAGCAGGTGGCACACTTAAGAGGCAAACTCAGTGAGCATCAAAGCCCCACAGAAGCAAGTCCTAACACATAGGGGTGTCTCCTGCATAGCAGCTTTTCCACTATAATAGCAGCTGTTCCTCACAGCCAATTTTCCTGGAGGTCAATTCCTCCCAGTGACACCAACAGCAATCAAGGCTCAACTACAACAAAACTGTGCACACAGCCCATACAGGTGCTCACCTAGAGTGCCCAGCTCAGGTGATTGGGGAAGCTGAACCACACTTCCCTACAAGCTATTTACTACACAAAGCCACTCTATGAATTCCAGGATAAAATAGCAGCTCTAGATAATACATAGAAAGAAACACAGGGAAGCAGCCAAAATGTGGAGACAAAGAAACGTCACAAATGAAAAAACAGAATAAATCTGAAAAAAGAGAGAGAAGTAAATGAAATGTAAGCAAGCAAACTACTAGATACAGGGTTCAAAACAATGGGTATAAAGTTGCTCAAGTATCTTAATGAGAGCTTCAAGGGATTTAGTGAGACTTTTTAAGCATCTTAGTGAGAATTTCAAAGACACGAAAAAGAAGCAGTCTGAAATTAAGCATACATTAACAAATAAAAAATAATTTACAAGGATTCAACAGTAGAGGATTCTAAGAATAAAATCAATGATATGGAATATGAGAAAAGAAAAAAGAAAAAAAAGCAATTAGAAGAGCAAAAATAAAACAGAATCCAAAAATATGAAGATAGTATAAGGAGACTCTAACACAACTTTAAGCATATCAATACTTGCATTATAGGGTTGACAGAGGAGAATAGAGAGAGCAAGATATTGAAAACCTATTTGAAGAAATAATTCCACTTATTGGTGAAAGAAATAGACTTACAAGCCCAGGAAGTGCAGAGAGTCCCAAACAAGAGGAACCCAAAGAGGCCCACACCAAGACAAATCATAATTAAATGTCAAGTGTTAAAGAGAAAGAGGGAATCTTAAAAGCAGAAAGAGAAAAGCAGTTAGTTACCTACAAAGAAGCACCCACATCCAAAGTTTCAATAGAAACTTTGCAGGGCAGAAGGCTGTGGTAAGAAATACTCAAAGTGATGAATACCAGGAACCTACAAGCAAGATTACGCTACCCAGCAAAGCTATCTTTTAGAACTGAAGGTCAGTTAAAGAGCTTCACAGTGAAGAAAAGGCTAAAGGAGCTAATCACCAAGGAAAAAATATCAATTCTTGCAATCCATGAACACAGGGTATCTTTCTATTTGTCTGTGTCTTCTTCAATTTCTTAAAGTCTTGTAATTTTTAGTGTACATATCTTTTATCAACTTGGTTAAATTTATTCCTACGTATTTCATTATTTCCTATGCTATTGAGATTCTTAGCTAAACTACTCCACAATATTGCTGCTTCAGTATCCTATTATTTTGTGTGTGGCCAAGAGGCCTGCAGGGGGCCGGCCCCACCTACAAGCATGTACCCTGATAACAGCCTCAAGAATTACAAATAAATTTGAATCACTGCTATGACTCCCCCGGTGGTCCTTGTGATAGACAGTCTTCTATTCCTTCCATGGCCTTTGCCTTATTTGTCTCTTAGAAAAGACCCCCACAAAGCATACATTGTTGGGTGCTTGGTATTTTTGTATTTCCCTTCCTTTCTTCTAGGATGTAGTTTATGTTACTTAGGAATTGCTTGATCAGTTTGTATATATTTTTTAAGATTTGCTTCTCCAAAAGGACATACATATTACCACTAGACATATGAAAAAGTGTTCAATGTCACTAATCATTAGAATGATGTAAATTAAAACTAAAATGAGCTATCATCTTACACCTGCCAGAATGGCTACCATCTATAAATCAACAAGCGCTGGTGAGGATGTGGAGAAAGGGAATCCTAGTGCACTGTTGGTTGGGATACAGACTAGTGCAGCTACAGCAGAAAACAGTCTGAAGTTTCCTCAAAAAATTTAAAAGCAACTGCCTTTTGATCCAGCAATTCCATTTCTGGGAATATATCTTAAGAATCCTAAAACACCAATTAGAAAGAATATATGCACCCCTATGTTCACAGCAGCATTATTTACAAAAGCCAAGATTTGGAAATAGTGCAAGTGCTCATCAGTAGATGAGTGGATAAAAAAGCTGCAGTACTTTTTCATAATGGAATATTATGTGACTGTAAAAAGGAGAAGCTCTTACCTTTTGTAACAGCATGGATGGACCTGGCTAAGCAAAATAAGCCAGTCAGAGAAATACAAATACCATATGATGTCACTTATAAGTGGAATCAAATGAACTAAATAAACTAACAAGCAAAATAGAACCGGAAGCCTGGATACATGGAATAGACTGACAGCTGTCAGAGAGAAGTGCTAGGGACTGGATGAAAGAAGGTGAAGAAATTATCCAAACAACATGTATGCATAACCCATGGACACAGATAACAATGTGGGAAAGGCCAGAGGAAGAGGGTCGGGGGATGGGTAGAAGTGGGCAAAGGGGACGGATGGGGGACATCTGTAATAGTGTCAATAATAAAAATAAAATTAAAAAAGATTTGTTAGGTGGGACCCAAGCAGTTTATCGTTTAGAGATAATTAGTTCCCATTGCTGAGGTGATAGCCTTTTCTTTCCTCTACACAATGCTTTGTAAATTTTGAGAGTTTTACAATATTTAGTTGGTGGAAATTGTCACTATTCCTGGGCCTATGTGAATGCTGGGAATTCTCTTTTTTTAAATGTATTTTTTATTGATTTCAGAGAGGAAGGGAGAGGGAAAAAGAAATAGAAACATCAATGATGAGAGAGAATCACTGATCAGCTGCCTCCTGCATGCCCCCTACTGGGGATTGAGCCCTCAACCCAAGCATGTGCCCTTGTCTGGAATCATATCTGGGACCCTACAGATTTCAGACTGGCGCTCTAGCCACTGAGCCAAACCAGCTAGGGCAATGCTGGGAATTCTTACCTCTAATCATTTGGAGGTTGTTCCAAGTCATGGACCTATACTCAGCTGCAAATCTGAGTGCAACCCTCTCTTCTCCAATACTCTGTTCTGGAAATTCTAACTGCCTTGATCTATTTCCCTCAGCTTTTTATCCTCCCCTCAGGGAATCCACTGGGCTCTGACTGGGCTACCTCTCCCTATGGTCTGGAAACTCTCAACGCAATAAGTTGAGACAGTAATAGTCCTCACATTGTTTGTTTTCTTTCTCTTGGGGATCACTTTCTTCATTACTAAATATCCAATGTCTTGAAAAACCATTATTTCAGGTATCTTGTCCTTTTAGTATTGTTGCAGATGAGAGAGGAAATGTGGTCCTATTACTCCATTATCTTTGGAAGCAAATACCTTGTGCATAGTTTAAAAAAGTAATCAGTAATGTCAAATCTTTGGCATCTCAGAATTT
>PVJC01039560.1:0-16227 GCA_004026665.1 Murina feae | reverse complement strand
GTGTGTAGAATCTTAAAGTGATTTATGAAACATTACTAGTCACATGAAAATCCCTGAGAAACAATTTTAAACACATTCACCTAAATCAGAAGATATACTTGAAAGTCAAAAACATTAAACATTAAATTATATAAGCACATCTATAATAATAAAAGTGTAATATACTAATTAGACCGGATGTCCTTTCAGACAAAGCCGGGGCTACGAGGGAAGGCCTACTCTTGCACGAATTTTGTGCATCTAGCCTCTAGTATAATATAATAGAGGCAAAGTTAAGCAACCCAAATGCTATGATGATATCTACCCAAAATGCTGTATATTTAAGTATATGCAAACAATATGAATTATTACCAAAGAAGAAATGTCCTATTTGCCTTAGGTTTTTTATTTTTATATTAGATCACGTTTCCTGTTAACCTTGATTTTTATCAATATAAAGCATCTCCCTAACATTCTCCAGCAAGTAAAATGTTACAGGATGGTCAGACTTAATCCAAATTCTAACTTTTCTAACTATATTTCATTACACAATATGCTGGTATACAGAATCAACTGAGCTTAGATTTCAGTGTGAATTTACTTTCAAAAATATACATTAAAGAGGTAAGTGTTTTAGGATAATGTCCAAATTACCCTATAAAAGCAATAAATATATAAATAAATAAATATTTAGAACCAGCTGTCAAAATCTACAAAATAGCTTGCTGAGGATGCTCTCACAACGTTTTCTATAGTTTATCTTTTTAGAAAACTAAATTAAGTTTTTCCGATATTGAAATATGTTATGATATTAAACATGTATATATTAAATACAATTCTTCAAACTAAGATATGCTTCTGATATGCCCACCTCCCAAACCACATAGAAACATCATTTGTTGCCATCACTCTTTTCAAAATTATTGCTCCAAAAGGTTGTTTATTAGCCTTGATAAACTTAATATGCACCAGGGAAAAAGAAAAACTACCTGCTTTCAAAGCTAAGTATTCTTTGAAGATAAAATAAATAAAAATAAGGTTCATTCATTTATTTCCAAAAACATATAATGTTCATTGAGCAAAATTCTATACTAATTATGTTTCCTGACCTATAATAATCAAAATTTTAAAAATACAATGCAATAAATACAAAATGATGTGGTGCAACTGTATGCATAAGAAACAAAGTAGTGCCCAGGCTGGTTTTGCTCAGTGGATAGAGCATCGGCCTGTGGACTAAAGGGTCCCAGGTTCAGTTCCGGTCAAGAGCACATGCCCGGGTTGTGGGCTCCATCCCCAGTTGGGAACATGCGAGAGGCAGCCCATCAGTGATTCTCTGTCATCATTGGTGTTTCTATCTCTCTGTCCCTCTCCCTTCCCCTCTAAAATCAATAAAAATATATTAAAAAGAAAAAGAAAGTTGTTAAGTAATGATAATAGGACTAATATGATTTGGAAAGTCTTCCCTAGAGAGACCATTATTAAATAAACTAATGACATTTTAATTGTAGGAATTATACACAGACAAGAAAGAAGTAAAGTATTAAGAGATTCAGCATATATATTTTAAGTGGAAGGCTAAGTAGGGGAACTAATGAGATAAATTTGGAGAAGATAGAAACCTAATTGACAGATTGAATTTATATTCAACGTAACAGTAAATAATAGCATACTATAAGTACTTGGATAACAGAAGAGTAAGTATCATAAAGGAAGATGCTCATTGATTAAGACATTTCTCTCATACTTAGATGTAGGGCGGACTACAATATTGAAAATAAAACTAGCAAAACTTGCAGTTACCCAAAAAGTAGGGTGATGAAAGTCTGTGTGAGTATGGCTGAAGAAGTCCTCATATAGTTAGGTAACGGGCTGAGGTGCTATAGGACAGTAAGAAATACTAGTGTTTCTTTGGAGCTAAGGTTGTCACAAAAATCAATATGAATTCCTGGACTAGCAAAAACCTTAAAGGCCCAGAAGTCTTCAGAGTTCAGCACAGATCAAGAAGGTTCCAAACTATGGTTTCAGTAGTATACAGGTGTTCAAAAAAAAATACACACACACACACACACACACACAAACTTTAACAATTGATAGGTCAATTTTGAAAATGAAATGTATTTTAATAAACACTGCCTTTATAGTTTTTCAAAGTGTGTGTATACAGTTTTTTGGGATACCCTATATATGAGGATATTGCCACTTCCATGAGGTACCACACCACTGAGTTAGAAGAATAGCTCACTCCATTAACCTCCCCATAGTTGGTGAATTAGTTTTTTGAATCCAATTTGATACAATGCAGCCAATAAAGTTCAATTACACATTCAAAAAATGTGTTCTTAATGCTGCACCTTTCTACCTTTGGTGAAAATCTCTGTGATATGACTATTCTTAAGTAGAAATTAATTCTTACTGATGAACAGGAGTATAAAGGGTTTTAATATAATAAATTCTTGATGTAAATAGTAAATGCATAATTACTCTTGCTCAGGGAGTGCATATTTCATCTACCTACTCCGAACAGACACTCCTGCCCCTGACTGGAAGATTTCAAACAAGTTATACCACTCAGGTGGTCCTTTTTAAGTAGTGATCCATACTTGGTCATAAACAGAAGGAAGCTACACATGAAAGTAACCAATTATTTTGTCACATCATATTTTACCTTTGTTCTACTGAAAATAGGTGCAGACCTGCAGAATAATAAAAAGGAACAAAAAAAATCAAACTAGCAATTAAATTCATTTTGAAGTATTTACGATTTTATAATGCTTTATGACCACAAATGCTAAGTTATAATAGATTTGTAAAAGTTGCCTGTCACCACAAAAATCAAAAAGAATTCACACTAACCATTATTTATTAAATAAAAGAAATCACAAGTCTTGAAGCCATTAAAATGGATTTTAAAAATCACCAGCAGAGAATTCTGTCAGGATGGCAGAGTAGGTAAATGCTCTGTTCGCCTCTTCCCAAGACATCCAAATTACAACTAAATTACAGAGCAACCACTCTTAAGAACCATCTCAAGACTAGCTGAACAGAACTATAACCAAGGGTATACAGAAGCTACCTGGAGACTGGTAGGAGGGGCAAAGACCTGAAACAGGCTGTCCCACACCCACCTGTGGCAGAATCACAAGGGATATCTCGGCTGTAGAGGTCCCCACTAAGCAGTGAGGGGTCCCAGCCCCACCCTGGGCTCCCCAGCCCTGAGCACCAGTGCTGAGAAGAGACGTTCCAACAACAACTAGTTGTGAAAATGTCCTCTCAAAGGGCCCGAGCTAAAAAACACTTGCCGGCTAAAGGACAGCAGCTTGAAAACTGCCAGGGAATTATGGGGAATGGAATTGTCTGGCTGCAAGGGTGAGGGCTGGAGGGGCATCTCTCTTAGGACTGAAGTACTAACAGGCTCCACTGTTTCTTTTGAGCTCTCCCCACACATAAGTGACAGGTACAGATGGCACCAAACAGGAGTCTCCATTGACCTCCCTAACAACCCTCGCACCTCACCCGACTCTGAGATCCCCTAACCCACCCAACCCATGCACCAAAGGAACCTCTTTCTGCGGCTATTCCTCATACGCTGCTGACCCTGACCCACTCTGCCGACTTTCCTAAAAATCTCTCAAAAACCCACAAACCCCAAATAAGCAACAACTGGTCTCTATGCACCCTGTACCTCTTGCTAAGCAGTTCCAAGCCAGGCACTGGTGGTGATGGGCTTTGGTTCCCAGCATAGCTTCTCCCAAGCACCTCCAGGCCCAGCACAGGCAGCTACCAACCACCAACCATGCTGCATCTCCTACCAGGTGGCCCAAGGATGGCCCCAGACAGTGGACCCATAACCAACGCATCTCGTGGACGACTTCAGACCTCACCAGGTACCACCCAATTAGCACTATAAACGACACACCCAAAGAGTGGACTGGCAGCACCAGGGTTCCCTCAAGTAAATCCCATTTGATGGGGTCAGCCCCCACATAACAGCTTACCCACTGTAGCCATGGCCAGTCCTCACAACCAGGCAACTTGAGGGTCAAACCCACCCACTGACATGCCAATAGCAATCAAGGCTCAACTACAACAGGAGGGCATGCAACTCACACAAGGGACACCCCTGGAGCACCCAGCTCAAGTGACTAGAGAGTCTGCAGCACTAGGCCCCACAGGACATCTACTATGTAATGCTACCCCACCAAGACTGGGAGACATAGCAGATCTACCTAACATTTAGAAACAAACACAGGGAGGTAGCCAAAACGAAGAAACAAAAAATATGAATAAAAAAATGGCAATAACTACATACTTACCAATAATTACATTAATTGTAATTGGATTAAATGTTCCAATGAAAAGACATATGGTGGCTGAATAGAGAAAACAAGATGCATACATTTGCTGCCTACAAGAGACACACTTCAGAGGGAAAGACACAAAAACTAAAGGGATGAAAAAAGATATTTCATGCAAATTTAGAAGTGGGAAAAAAAAAGCTGGAGTAGCAATACTTAGGCAAAATGGACTTTAAAATAAAAGCTAAACAAGAGGGGGAAAAAAAGGAATTTCATGTACAATAGCCAAGATATGGAAGCAACTGAAGTGATGACATGGTACATATATACAATGGAATATTACTTGGCCATTAAAAAGAGTGAAATATTTCCATTTGGGACAGCATGAATGGACCTAGAGGGCATTATGCGAAATGAAATACCTCAGACAGAGAAAGACAGATACCATATGTTTTCACTAATATGTGGAATCTAAAAAACAACATAAGCCATCAAAACAGAAACAAACTCATAGATACAGAGAAAAAGAAACTGAGGGTTGCCAGTAGGGAGGGGTGTTGAGGGGGCAGGTGACCAAGGTGAAGGGGGTAAGAAGTGCAAATCGGCAGTTACAAATTCGTGCACTGGAGGGGGGCGGGTATTCCTCAGTCAGGCCTGTGCCCTCTCACAGTCGGGGACCCCTCGCTCCTTACTGCCCAGGTCGCTGCTCCTCAGTGCTGCCACAGAGGTGGGAGAGGCTCCTGCCACCACCGTTGTGCTTGCCAGCCGTGAGCCCAGCTTCTGGCTGAGTGGCACTTCTCCTGTGGGAGCTCATTGACCACCAGGGGGCAGTTCCTGTATTGAGCATCTTGCCCCCTGGTGGTCAGTGCGCATCATAGTAACTGGTTGTTCTGGTTGTTCCGCTGTAATGGTCGCTTAGGCTTTTATTATATAGATGTATGGTGACAGGTTGGTATTAGACTTATTGGGGGATCACTTTGAGAGTTACGTAAATGTCTAATCATTGGGTTGTACACCTGAAACTAATATTGAATTCTATATAATAAAAGGCTATATAATCCTATATAATAATATGCAAATTGTCCCCTAGGAGTTCAACCAACTGGGAATGCGACAGCTGGCTATGAAGTGCACTGACTACCAGTGGGCGGCACAGAATGAAGGAAGTCTCTGGCCAGCATCTGGCAGCCTGGGGGAAGGACAGCCCGGATGGGCCCTGAATATCTGCTAGGGCTAGGGACCCTACCTGCATACAAATCTCATGCACCAGGGCACCAGTGTCAACTATACATGAAAATTAAAATTGGGAAAAACACACTCACATTTACACACACACAATCACCAGCAACATGATGGAGTGGGGTGGGGGGCAGGGCAGGGAATGAGGTCCAGTTCTTAAAGAAAAAGAGTGTCCAGTAAAGAGACGACCAAAATCACTGAACTAATCTCTGTGCTGACTAGTGCATTTCCCATGTGCTAAATACACAAAAGGATCCATCCAGAGACACACCCAGCCAGACCATAACCCCGGCTGCTTAGTACCTAGACAAGCAAATTATAAAATGAGAGGTGCTTCTCATTGGCGAGAAGTCTTAGGGGATTTACTAGAATACTTGTGAAGAAAAATGAAATCCTACCAGAATCTGGAAAAGGTTCTCTGAACAGTGTACACTGAATTTTCCTTTAATAATAATGATAATCAATCAATCAATCAATCTTAACTTCCAGAAGGCCGGGTTCAAAAAGTAGAGCTGGCTCTCCCCGCAGCCCCATGCCCAGGGCCGGCTGGCGCAGGCCACGCAGTGTCGGGCAGAGGCCACCCACCGCGCCCTCCCGGGCTCCCCCCGTGTCACCCCGGACCCTCCATGGGGCCCAGGCCGGACCAGCAGGGCCACCGCGGCAGGGCGCCTCCCGGGACGGCCACGCCGAGCCCAGCCACGATGAGGAGGGGCGGCCACTGCCCACCTGCCTGCCCGCCACCGTCACAGAAACGCACGCTCTCCGCTCCTCGGCGGCTCTGGCTTGGGAGAGCAGCCACCGAGTCTTACATCTTCTCTGGTCCCCAGACGCGATGCGAGGTGCGGAGGGAGGCACCCCGCTCGCGCCCCATCACCCGCCGGGGCACAGACCCGAGAGGGCGGCCCCTGCGTCCGGCCGGCTCCGAGGCACGGAGGTCGCCCCGGGAGGCCCCGGGCCGCCGGTGGGCGCCGGGCGGGAGGAGCGGGAGGAGCGGCGAGGGGGGGGGCGACTCCCCGCGGAGGGGCCGGGCGGGGCCGGGCGGCCGGCGCCCCGGGGCTCACCTTGTTGAGGCGGGCGTCCCGCAGCACCGAGCAGCCGGGCTGGGGGGTGTGGCGGCGGCGAGGGCCGGCGGGCTCCATGGTGGACGCTCGGTGGGCGGCGCGCGGCGCGGGCTGTGGATGCTGCCGGGGCGCCGGCGCCGAGTGCGAGTGCGGCGGCCGCGCAGGGGCAGGGCCAGGGCCAGGGCCAGGGGCAGGGCCGGCGCCGGGGCGGGCGTGGGAGGGGAGCGGGGCGGCCGCCGCGGGCGGAGCCGGCGTCCCCAGCCGGACGGCCCGGGAGAAACGCTGAGTCACGGCCGGCGCCCGCCCAGCTGGCGAGCGGAGGAGGGAGAAGCGCTGGCGGGGCCGAGCGGGCGGCCGGCGGGCGCTCCCCTTCCCTCCCCTCCCCTCCCCTCCCCTCGCAGCCCCGCCGCCGCCCCCACCGCGCTCGCTTCGGGGCTGGACTGCCGTGCCCGCGGGGGCGTGTCGGCGTGGGGCGCCCTCAATGCGCTCCTTGTCCCGGGGCCCGCGTGGGGCGTGCGGCCGGTGTCCCCGCCGGCGCCCTGGCAGAGCCTCGGGAGGGGGCAGCGAGCCGCTGCAGGGGCGCGAGGGGAGCCTGCGGGGAGGGGTGCCTACAACCCGGACCGATGCTGCGAGCCAGACTCCATCTCCCTTACAGTCAGGCTCCGTCAGGGCGCCCTGCCCGCAGTCCTCGGCGCCAACCGTGCCCGTGAGCAGGAGGCAGGGCACCAACTCTGACCCAGAAAGCCCAGGCCGAGGGGAACTGGGGCAAAGGCGAGGCGGAGAGCGTGGGCGCCGCCGCCCGAGTCCCCGCGCGTTCCCCGTGGGGCTCTCGGGAAGGTCAGTGGGCGATGTCCATGTGTGTTAGAGAGCAGATGCGTTAGGGCCCACACCACAGCCACGTTTACCCTGCACATAACTTGCCCAGGGGGTTGGAGAACCTCTCTCGGAATAATGGCTTTAGGAGCTTCAGGTTCTCCTTTGGTAAAACTAGAGGGTCAGAATAGTGATGGTGCAGCATTAAAATTTTTTTTTTATGAATATTTGCACCTAAAGTGTCAAGACATGAAGAAGCAGGCATAGGAGAGCCAGAAGGGAGTGTCTGACACACAGGGAACACGGAAGATTTCTGCGCCCCGGTTTCCTTTTCAGTTAAATAGGAATCCTGGTGTCTGCCCTATGCATCTCGACCTAATAACAGACAGTGTTTAGGATTGATTATCTGTTGGTTTTATAGATCCACAAACTACACACACATCCACTCAGGATCTTCTTTATTTCTAATTACGTTCTTTTTCTTATCAGAATGCTTTGTTCCAGTTAATTGTTTTTGGGTGGTTTTTTGTGGGTTTTTTTTTTGTTTTTTTGTTTTTTTTTTGTCCATACTTCTCTCCAGAGACTGGGCTTCTTAGGCCCAGTATTTGAATCATCTAGAATGAGTGCTTTTATTTAGAGAACGTCTTACTGGCGTCACAGAGTTCTTTTAAAACATTCTTTGCATTTAAGTAACACTTTTCACTGTCGATTTTATAATCCATAAATTATTAACCCTACAACACCTGAGAAGAAGGTATACTTTACAAAAGTCACTCTCTTAAATTAACTGAGGCACATTACAATTACAGTGCTTTATCTGAGAGAAAGTCAGTTTAACAACAGGTCTGGGATCCAAACAGAAGTTAGTGAGGACGAAACAAAAATGTTCGTACAACAGAACCTTATTATAAAGCAGCTCTTATTACATAAATTTAGATCCATTACCAGTCTATTACTGTTTCTGTGATATAATGTCTACCTGTAGGAAAGTTGATGTAAATATAGGGAGTAGTCCAAAAAGAGTGTGTGGGCTCTTCCTCTCAGCCATCATTACTAAGGAGATCCTGCCAGTGCAGGTAGGGCTCACATCTTCTTCCATATGTTTATTTCTCTTATGGAAAGAGTGCCAGTCGTGTTGAGTGATATTAATAAAAGGCCTAGCTGGAGAGCAGTCTTGTATATCCATGTGCCATTCCAATAACTTATTTTTCCACATAAATATTAGCCAGAACATGCAATTTTCCAGTCCTTTCAAATAGTTTGTAAGATTAGGTTTTATTGAAAAAAAAAATGGAAGAAAGAAAAAAAATTGTTTTAATTTTCCTTGGAAGAAACTATGGTTGTGCAGTCATCTGCACACAATTGGTGATGTTAATAATGAGTGTGATTCACAAATGAAGGTTTCTGTTACATTGGTGCAAATACTAAACTTACAATCAAATCAAATATTTGATCAAATAAAGTCAAAATCAAATATTTCTTGGCCAAGTAAGTTTAGTGCACAATCATATTAAAATACTAGAAGCCCAGTGCATGAGATCTGTGCAAGGGTGGGGGCCCTCAGCCTGGCTGCACCATCTTGCAGTCTGGGACCCCTAAGGACATGTCTGCCTGCTGGCTTAGGCCCGATCCCTGGGCCTAAGCTGGCAGTCAGACATCCCTCTTGCAGTCCAGGCCTCTTCCAGTTTGGGACCCCTTGCTTCTTACTGCCCGCCTTCAGTGGAAGTGAGAGAGGCTCCCACTACTGCCACTGCGCTCACCAACCATGAGCCCCGCTTCTGGCTGAGCCGTGCTCCCCTGTGAGAGCACACTGACCAACAGGGGGCAGCTCCTGCATTGAGCCTCTGCCCCCTGATGGTCACAGCGACCAGTCCTTCGGCCATTTGGTTGATTTGCATATTACACTTTTATTATATAGCATGATTTTAGTATTCTGATCTAATGTCATTGAGATTTCAAGAAAAGGCATACACCTCAGATACTGTGGATTGGGTTCCAAATCACTGCACTAAAATGTTGTTGCAATAAATTAAGCCATAAAAAGTCTGTGCACCGAAATAAAGCAAAGTGCAATAAAACAAGATATGCCTATTCAGGAAATTCTTAATAGCACGTACATACAGCATTGCAAACGTTTTACCTTCTTTGAGAAAAAAGGTAATCTAGCCATGGCTCGTAGCTAAATTGGTTAGAGTATTACCCTAATACACCAAGGTTTAGATTTAATTTCCAGTCAGGGCACATACCAGAAGCAACCAATGAATGCAATGATAAGTGAAACAATAAATTAATGTTTTTTCTCTCTCTCTTCTTTCCTCCCAAATTAATAAATAAAATTTATAAAAAGATTAATAGAAACAAATATAGTAGATTATGGTTTGTGTTATTTTAGTAAATGAAGCTGTATTTCTTTGCACAAAAAGCAAATTACTATCTTATCTAATAAAAGGGTAATATGCAAATTGACCCTAACAGCAGAACCACTGGGAATGACTGGTCACTAAGACACATATTGACCACCATGAGGCAGATGCTCGATGTAGGAGCTGCCCCCTTGTGGTCAGTGCACTCCCACAGATGGAGCTCTGCTCAACCACAGGGCTGATGGCTGCCAGCACAGTGGTGATGACGGGAACCTCTCCCACCACCTCAGTAGCACTAAGGATGTCCAACTGCAGCTTAGGTCTGCTCTCCACTGGCAAGTGGACATCCACCAAGGTCTCCCGGGCTGCCAGAGGGATGTCTGACTGCCAGGTTAGGCCTGATCCCCCGGAGAGTGTGCCTAAGTCAGCAGGTGGACATCCCCCGAGGGGTCCCAGACTGCAAGAAGGCACAGGCTGGGCTGAGGGACACCCCTGAGTGCACAAATTTGTGTGCAATGGGCCTCTAGTACAAAATAAGTTCTTATTTCTTTTTAATTGAAAATATCAACATGCATAGTTCTTGTGTTTCTGTGTGAGTGAAAGAACTTTGAGTTTTAGGGGTTCTAATTTGAGAGTCCCATGTTTATTAGAAAGGTGAAAATCTATCAGGGTGGCCCACCCTCAAACTTCAGAGTCAAACGTAGGACCTTTGGCCTTTTGGGTTTCTGATTTTAGAATTCCAGTGTTGGTGCTGGCTGGTGTGGCTCAGTTGGTTTGAGCATCATCCCATACACTGAAAGGGCATGGGTTCGATTCCAGGTCAGGGCACATACCCAGGTGCAGATTCTATCCTAGTCTAGATGCCTGTGGGAGAAGGCTGATGGATGTCTCTCTCTCCCTCTCTTTCTCTCTCTCTCTCTCTCTCTCTCTCTCTCTCTCTCTCTCTCTCTCTCTCTGTTTCTCTCTCCCTCCCTCCTTCTCTCTCTGAAATTAATAAAAACATATCCTTTGGTGAGGATAAGAAAAAAAAAGAAAGAATCCCAGTGTTCAATATGTAAGAGGGTGGGCTACCCTGAGTCAAATGTAGGAGGCTGAATCCCTGGGATAGCAAGCCCCAGAGTAATTGCCAACCAAGGAGAGAGTTGACCTTTTACCTGCATCCTGAGGTGAGGATACAAGTCAAATGAGTGCTAATACAGAGGAGGCAAAACTTTACTTCTACCCATCATAGGTTTTCAGCTGGGACTCTTTAACAAGAAGACATTAACAAAAGAATACGGGTTTATTAACACATGTAGTGCACATCATGCAGAAGACACCCGAAAGTAGGAGTGACTCAAAGCATCAGCTTACAACTGCAATCTAGAAAGCACCTTCAACAAAGAACAATAAACTTGTAGAGAAGTGACAGGACAAAGGAAAGCAGTTTCAGGTTCCCCAAGGGTGGCAAACTGTGGGGAGGTAAAGCTATGGGAAGAAACAAATGGAGTGAGGTTTGTTTACAGGTTCCTCTGGTCCTTGAAAATACATATTTTGGGGTTCCATATCCTGATTTCCTTCACTAGGCTCTGTACCTGGCTCTAAGGGAATCCCTGATGAACCAAACTATAAGTAATTGTTATTTGAATATTATAGTACTTGATTAAATCAACATATGAGTCATTTCATTAGAATATGTTAAAGAGATATAACCTTACCTTATTCTGCATGCAAAATTTATGCAAAACTCCATCCTCTCTCTCTGTATATATATTCTGTGTGTGTGTGTATATATATATATATATATATATATATAGAGAGAGAGAGAGAGAGAGAGAGAGAGAGAGAGAGAGGAGCATAATGGTGATTTAGTGATTTTGGAATAAATCCATAAACTAAAATCCATTTGGAATCCAACCCACAGCATGCATAAATCATTTATATCTTAACTGCTCGTTTATACCTGAACAAGTTTTCAGTAAGCGGACTAGTAATTTTCAAATGTTCAAATGTGGTAGTATCATATTATTTTGCTGAATTGCATTTGGAAAAAGAAGCTGAGTGTTCTGTTTATTTAATGCTAATATATCCTGAACAATATTATACAATACATGTGTAGAAGATTAAAAGACCACAAATTCCCCACAAAAAGACATTATTTAGTCTGTCATCAGTGTGTACTTGCAAAACAGTTTATTTTAACACTGCAAATAGGAGTTTCAATATGGAGCACTGGGAAAGGTTTATACTCTACTACAACAATCCTAGTGTTCTTCTATACAAGGCCTCAGAGTGTTCATCATCTGGAGGTATGAGTTTATCAATTAATTGCATGCTAGTCATCATTTCCTGGTGACATCAAGCCTTCATAGGCTTTGAAGGTTACATTGGTTGGGTTTGCCAATGTTTTTGGTTTTTCAACAACAAGAGAACCAACTATTAAGGGAACCAAAGGGTCACAGTCTCCTTGAGACTGAAGAATAGAAATGTCTATTAGTCACTGATAGTGAAACTGGACTCAGTGGGTTCAAGGCCGCCTGTCACTATTTGAGCCAAATTAAGCAGAGACAGGGTTGAATCATATATGAGTATTTATTCCAATAATGCCGGCAGTATGGGGAAATTCTGCTCTGACCACCCTTGCCAGTTGGCTGATTCTATACCCTCAAGGGAGAAGACACCTACATGCAGCTACAAGCAGCAAGTGTAACATGGAAAGGGGAGGTTAGAGTTTGCAGGCTGGCCTTCAGGAGCTCAAAGTCTGATAACAAGATGGCTAATCTTCTATGATGTTACAAACAGCTCAGCCCATTCCTGGGACCAGGGAATGGTTGGAGTTCCCGAGAAAAACTCCCAGAGGGGGTCAAGGTCTGGGCACAGCAACCAAATCAAAGGGTGTCCTGCCCTTGGTGTGTTGTCAAAATGTATTTCTTTTCTGAGTAACAGACCCATGGAGGCATCTTATCTTTGTACAGCCTTGTTTCATCCACCAGTGTCCCAGGGTCTGTAAGAAAATGCCTTATCTATAGTGAGGTGAAAAATTATTGGATAACTATGGCTTGTTCTTATTACATGCCCTTCCCTACTATCAATAAGACCCTGTGGAATCAAAGCCAGTAACCAAGGGCAGCAAAGCTTGCTAGTTTCTGCTGTCTGGTAAGAGCAGTGTATAAAGACAAACCGCCTCCCTGAGAAAATCCTCCCAAAATAATTCTGTTTAAAGGAATACTATTCTTCGCCTCTGGCCTTTCAATTTATGCTTCCTGGTGCTTATTTAACTCCAGGTTCACCTTCCTGTGAATTTGGTGAAAGCCTAATAATATCAAACCAAGAAGGCATAGCCATATTCACATTGAACATAACAGGCATATGGTGCAAGCGGGTAGGTATGTTTGATATGTGAACATCTGACACCTGCAAAGGCTTCTGCCCACCTGTTAGATGGGACAAGGGTCTCAAGGCCTATGCAGTTCAAAATATTATTACTAAATGTTATTCTTGCTCAGTGTTCAAATGTAGCACAGTATTTTGCAGACCAGTGGTAAACAGGATGAGTTTGACAGGAACCTAACCAGTAAATGTGGCCAGCTGCAAAGAAGAAATCAATGTGTAATTGACCGAACTGTGTATATGAGCAATAGCTAGGCCTCCCTTCAGGGAGACAGAGCTTTGGTTATGAATCCCCTGACTCCTGTACTTGCTGCAGGTAAATAAACTACCTTGTGCCAACCATGTCTCATTCTTAAGTAGAGCACCTCAAGTGGTAAACTCCTTGAGTTCGGTAACACACCCAATGCCCTTAATTCCTAATCCAGGAAGCAAAGTCACTGCAGTGGCCTTTCGGTCTCAGAACACAAAAGTCTGGAAGCAGGGCGGGCATGCCATTGTCCTGTAGGAAGCGGAAAAGGGCACAGCACCTGGAGAGCACAATTTAAAAAGCAAGGCTATAGATCAGTGGTTTTCCATCTTTTTGCCATAATAGAACCACCTGGAGAGTTTTAAAATCACTTTCGACTGTATAAAGAATGGTGGACTTAATCGCCCGGGTTGTAGCATTAGCAATAGGATTTTTTGCCCAAGGAACCCAGGTGAGAACCACCAGACTAGAATAATGGTTCTCAAAATTTGCTTGCATCAGAATATTATTTGGAATATTATTTTAAACTGGTTATTTTTAAGGAATACAAAGCTCAAAAAAACTTTGGCTTTCTCCCTAACTGCCTAAATTTAGATAGAGGACCTGTTCCAGGAGGGGAGATATCAGCATAGATAACTATAATTTAGTATGAACTAGCATGTGATAGTGAGGAACTTGTCAAGGCCAGTTTAATCAAACTCCTCTCAGTATTTCATTGTTAAAGATGGCTCAGCAAACATTTACTTACCAAACTTTTGCTTTAATATTGCCTTTCTGCCACTTGAAGTCCAAAACCACAAGCTCCCTTCTCTTTAGCTCAAGATGGCATATGAGTCTCAAATGCCCAATGCATCCTTGGGCCCCATATTCTTATGTACATGGGTAATAAATTTGGTAATTTTCTCCTGTTAATCTGTCTAATGATAATTTGATTGTGAGTTTAGCCAGAAGAACTTTGAAAGTTGAGAGGAAACAATGTTCCCCCTACACAATAAGTGTCAAATATTTAGAACAGTGCCTGTCACATAATTAGCACTCAACATATTTTAACCTTTTCCTTCAATATCTAGCTCAACATCATCTTGTAATGCCATCCCTTATTCCTCACAGTTATTTATCCCTTAATTTATTTAAAATATTTATTGAACACTTTCTATATGTTAAGCCTGTTAACGAAAAAAACAATGAAACCTGTAAAGAATTTTTGTGTTTATTTGAGCCAAACTGTTGACATATGCTGGGAAGCAGAACCTCAATAAATTGAGATAATGCTCCGGAGAATGGGGAGTTCATACCTTGTTTTTATAAATTTACCATCAAAAGGAAAATATGTAAGTGGGTTACATAAAATTCACTGGTGATAGATTAAGGAGGTGGGATAAAGCAAAGCGGGAAATCTCTGGGATAGGGTAAAAGGTGAAATGATAGACATATGCTTCTTTTACACAGATGCCTACAGGATTGTTTAACATTATTAACTGTTGAAGTTAACTTGATAACAATAACAATGAGGGAATGTCCTGGTGCCATTTGTTGTGTCCTGAGGGGTCCCTAAAGAAAGAGAAGTTATGCCCTAACCAGTTTGGCTCAGTGGATAAAGCGTCAGCCTGCAGACTCAAGGGTCCCAGGTTCGATTCTGGTCAAGGACATGTACCTTGGTTGCAGGCACATCCCCAGTGGGGAGTGTGCAGAAGGTGGCTGATCGATGTTTCTCTCTCATCGATGTTTCTAATTCTCTATCCCTCTCCCTTCCTCTCTGTAAAAAATCAATAAAATATATTTAAAAAAAAGAAAGGTAAGATACAAATTACCCAGACATTTCACAAATACGTTATCTTAGAGGCAAAAAGACAAATGGGCTCAGTAAAGATCTAAGTTGATCTTTGTCAGGGAAAATACTGGCCTAGGATATGACTACCCACTATAACCTGTTTGTAGTTAAATATTTAATTTTCAGACCATCTTTTATGGTTACTTTAGGTCTCTGAGTTTGCAAACATGTGGCTCCTTTTGTCCACAAGCCTCAGGCCTAGGCCCTAGTATACAGACATAAACTTAGAAGGAGAAACAGCCAATAATAAGTAAAGAAGCTGGTGACTACAAAATCTGAAGTGTGAGAGCAATGAGTGACATGAAGACTGTTTCAAAATATTTAGAATTTTTTTAATTTTATTTTTTTCATAATACTTGGTATGCTTTTGTGGGAGGCAGTTAGACAGACATGAGCAGAGCAAGGACTATGGGCCGGTACAGAAGGACACCAGGTGGAGTGCCTAGTAAAGGACAATTAAAGGGTGGAACCTCTCCCCCACCAGGTGACATTTCCTCCCCTAGCATATCACTAAGATGCGGTTTGGACCCCCTGACCTTTTCTCCATGCAGATAACTACTAGGCCTAGGCCTCAGTTGTATTTCAGTTCCAGACTCAGCAAAACAACAAAGCCAGCCACCTCCAGACCAGTTGCATTAAATAATGATCCCCTGCCCTGGTGCTCAGTGGAGGCCTAGACCCTGAAAGGACACAGTTGGGAAACTGCTCAATAGTCTATTGAAATCTTTCCCTGGGACCTCCCTGAAATCTCCACCCTTAAAAGTCTTGGGCCCTGGCTCCTGTTCCTGTTCCTTTGTGATTAGAGTGTCCCCCCAGGCACTGAAGGATCTTGGATTCAAGTCCCCATCAAGGGTACCTACCTGAGTTGCAGGTTAGATTCCTGGCCTGGTTGGGGCACTTGTCTCCCTCACATCGATGTCTCTGTCTCTGTCTCTCTGTCTCTTTCTCTCTCTCTCTCTCCCCTTCTCTCCTTCTCCCTCTCTCCCTTCCTTCTCCCTCTCTCCCTTCCTTCTCCCTCTCTCCCTCT
>PVJC01039559.1:0-16199 GCA_004026665.1 Murina feae | reverse complement strand
CATCAGAATTATAGGGGTGCCAGAAGAAGAGAAAGAGCAAGATATTGAAAACCTATTTGAAGAAATAATGACAGAAAACTTCCCTCACCTGGTGAAAGAAATAGACTTCCAAGTCCCGGAAGCACAGAGAACTTCAAGCAAAAGGAACCGAAAGAGGACCACACCAAGACATATCATAATTAAAATGCCAAGAGCAAAACACAAGGAGAAAATCTTAAAAGCTGCAAAAGAAAAGCAGTTAGTTACCTACAAGGGGGCACCCATACAACTGTCAGCTGATTTCTCAACAGAAACTTTGCAGGCCAGAAGGGAGTGGCAAGACATATTCAAAGTGATGAATAGCAAGAACCTACAGCCAAAATTACTTTACCCAGCAAAGCTATCGTTCAGAATTGAGGGTCGGGTAAAGACCTTCACAGACAAGAAAAAGCTAAAGGAGTTCATCACCACCCAACCAGTATTATATGAAATGCTGAAAGGTATCCTTTGAGAATAGAATAGAATCAGAGGCATAGAAAGGGAGTGGACTGACAATTTTCGGGGGTTAAGGGTGTTGGGGATGCGTGAAGTGACTGGACAATAATTGTACACCTATGGATGAGGACAATGGGGGGGCAAGGTCAGAGGTTGGGGTGGGAATTGGGAGGAGGGGAGCTATGGGGGAAAAAAGAGGAACAACTGTAATAATCTGAACAATAAAGATAAATTAAAAAATAAAATAAAATAAAAATAAAGTAAAGGCTGCCTAGTATTCCATATTTAAATGTACTAGGAGCCCAGTGTATGAATTTGTGCACCTTGAAAGAAATGTGGGCATGAGGCTGCAGTGGGCACATGGGTGGGCCCCAACCTTGACCCTCCCACCGTGGCCCCTGGTCTCCTGTCTGCCAGCAGCCCTGCTCTTACTATCGCCAGTCCCACACACTGATGGCGACTGCCCCACTCACACCTTGTGGCACTGATGGTGCCAGGCACTGGCAGCAGGTGCAAGCAGCAGCTCCAGTACCAGCAGTGGGTGCTTGTGGGGCCAGTGCTGGCAGCAGGTGTGAGAGCTAAGTGGGACCATGGTGTGTGGGAGCAAAGAATTTTCAATAACCACCAGAGACTTGCCCTAATGACTGCGACTGGCTCTCTGCCTTGCTCTGGTGCCCTCACTTACTTGCTCCACCATCCCACAGTGGCCAAAGCCCAACACATTCCGTGTGCGCCTCCTGGTGGTCAGCATACATCATAGCAACTAGTTGTTCGGTGGTTCAGTTGTTCCACTGTGAGAGCCCCTTACACATCCAGCGTGGTTCAGGGATCCTATTCAGGGTTTGAGTTCTGGAGGAGGCTGCACACAAAATGAAGAGAGAATTAATTTGGAAACTGGGGGACCAGGTGTGGAGTCTACCTCTAGTGAATATGACTGCCCACTGGTGCCTGGGGCTCACTAGCCTTTTATTGAGTCTCTAAGAAAACAACCATATCCTTAGGCAGGAAATTCCAACAATAAACAGACAGCAAGAATTTACATGTAAGTAATAGGTGGGGGTTTGCTTTAACTAACAATGTTTCAACTTAATGGGTGCATAGCTCTGACCTTTCAAAGCAACCAAGGTTGGTGAAAACAATCAGTTTCCAGCATTCCACCATTTAGTCTATTTGCATATTAGGGTTTTATATACATAGATAGTAGTAATTGTTGGAAATTTTGTTTTGTTTCCTCTTTTCTTCCTTCTTCCTTCCTTGCCTTTATTTTTCTTTTCATTTTTAATTTCTTTGTTTTTGTGATTGCAAACAAAAATTCAATTCAATGATTATCCTCATGCATGTTAATTTTGTGAAAACTTGTGAGAATGTTGTACATCCTAAAAGTAGAATTTTCTGGTCAAAAGATATGCACATTAAAATTTTTGAATAGATATATCTAAAGCATCCTCCGAAAAAGCACTATCAATTCACATTCTCATCAAGCATGTATGACTAACCATTTTCTCCATGCCATTCCCATCCCTGGATATTCATATTTAGGTTTTTAAATATTAGTCAATTTGATAAATAAATGTTGTTTTGACATTTTTGTGAATCTTTTTGTGTTTTATTGTCCATTTGTTTTTCTTCCATAAATTGTTTGTTTACATCACTTGCCAATATATTTAGTTGATTTCATTTTTTCATATTAATTATAGGAACTTTTTATATCAAATGGACATTAACCCTTTTATTATTTGACAATAAGTTGTCAGATAGTATGTGTTTTTCTCTCTTCTTTGAAATTCCACCTTTCTATTCAACTCAATCCGTTACACACATCATTCTGGACTCTACTTCAGGTCTGCTGATTTGTCTACTCTTACTATGACATCATCCTGATTATCATAACTTTACAGTATATTTGACTATCTGCCATATCCCCCTTCCCTGATTTCTTTTTCAGACTACCTCAGGAAATTATTGGGCTTTATTCTTTTGAACAAACTTGAAATTGAGTTTCCAGAGTTTTATGAAGAATTATACTGTGATTGGGTTTTAATGGAATTTTTAGATTTGTTTGGAAAGATTTATCATCTCTATTATATTGAGTTTTCTATTTATAAGCTAGTTCATTATGAAGCTATAGTTTTGTTTGTAAACAGGGATTTTTAGGGATAAATACTATTGTAGATTAGTTTTTTTGTTGTTGCCTAGCAATTTTATATGAATTCTGCAGTTATTTTTTTTATTTAAACATTTTCTTTTGAGATAATTGTAGATTTATATGTGCATGTGGTAGAAGAAATAATACAGACAGATTTAGTGTGCACTCAACCCAGTGTCTTCCCGTGGTAACACACTTGAAAGACTCTAGGATAATATCACAATCCAGGATATTGACATTGATACAATCAATAAACTAACGTTTCTATAAACACAAGAATTCCTCAAGTTGCCCTTATAGCCACACTCTCTTCCCTCTGACCTCCACACTCTCTTTTATCTCTGTAAATCATCAATCTTATCTACAATTTGATATTTTTGTCATTTAGAAAATGTTATATAAATGGAATCATGAAGTACTAAACTTTCTGAGATTGTTTTTTTTTACCCAACAGAATTTTCTGGAGATCCAACCAGATTGGTCCCTGTAACAATAATTCATTCCATTTTATTTTTGACTAATATTCCATTGTATGGAGGTATGACAGTTCATTTAACCATTCATCTGTTTAACAACATTTGTGTTGTTTCCAGTTTGGGACTATTCTAAATAAAGTCGCTATAAATATTAGTGTTTGGGTTTTGTGTGTAAATATAATTCTTTATTTCTCAGGAATAAATACCAAGGAGTGCAGTACCCGGGTTATATAACTGCATGTGCTGATTTTAAAAAACAAACTTCCAGACTGTTTCCAGGGTGTTTTTACCATTTTACATTTCCACAAGCAATAATCCAGTTTCTCTGTATTTGCTGTGGTCACTTTATTTATTTTATTTTGGCAATTCTGATAGGGTGTAATGTTAACACATTGGGGTTTTCATTTGCATTTTTTTTTTTTTTACTGGCTAATGCTGTCAAACATCTTTTCATGTGCTTATTTTCCATCTTATTTGGTGAAATATCTCTTCATGCCTTTGGCCAAGTTCTAACTGGATTGTTTGCTTTTTTACTGTTGAATTTTCAAAGGTTTTTGTGTAGTCTAGCTATTAGCCCTTTGTCAGATACAGGGTTTGAAAATATTTTACTGGATTGCTTTTTCTCCCTTGTTCAAATCAGTTCAGAATAGTTGGTGGGTCAGTTTCTGCATTTTCTGTCTGGTCCCCTAATCCATGTGTCTTCTCTTCTTCCATCATATCCCTCTTTGATCAGATATGTCTTGAAATAGAGTAGATTGATTTTTCCTACCTTTTTCTTTATTAGGTTTAAGTATTAGAATTTTTTGTATGTTCATGTAAAATTTGGACTAATGTTTATGTCTACAAACACCTTGCTGGGATTTTGATAGGAATTGCCTGGAATCTGTGTACCAATTTAGGGAGAATTGACATTTTGACGATGTGGAATCTTCCAATCCAAAGAATGGTCTCTCCAATTATTTAGATCTTCTTTGATATCTTTCATTAGTGTTATGTCGTTTTCAACATATAAATTATGGAGATGCTTTGTTAGACTTACACATAGAAGTATTTCATTTCTTCTCAGTGATTGTAAATGTATTTAATTTTTAATTTCAATGTTAACATGCTGATTTCCAGTATATAGAAATATAATTGAATTTTGTGTGTTAATGTTATTTTCTATACCCTTGGTAGATTCACTTGTTAGTTACCTTTTTGTTGACTCCTTGCAAATTGTAACATACACAGTCATGTCATCTGCAGATAGGTACTGTTTGTTTTCTGATCTACATTCTTTTTCTTGTTTTAAGGCAATGTGTTCTAGAACTTCAGCAATGTGTTCAATAAGAGTGACAAAAGTGGACATATTTGTCTTGTATCCAATCTTAAGGGACAGCATTCAGTCTTTCAAAATTAAGTAAAATATTAGTTTTTTTGTAGATGCTTTTCATTAAGTTAGGAAATCTTTTTAATCCTATTTAGTCTGCTAGTTTTTAAGTTACAAATGGGTGCTGAATTATTTCAAATGCATTTTTTAAAGGATTGATATGATAATTTGATTTTTCTTCTTTAGCCCTTTACTATGATGGATTATACGGTTGATTTTCAAACACAGAACCAGCCTTGCAGCTCTGAAATAAACCCCAGTCAATCATGGTATATAAATCCTCTTAAACATTTCTGAATTCTGTTTGCTAATATTTTGTTAAAGATCTCTGAGTCTATTTTTATGAGAAATTATTGGCTGTGGTTTTCTTTTTTTGTATGTTGCATGGTTTTGATATCAGGAAAATCTTAGCTCCAGAAGATGAATTAAGGAGTGATTTCCCCTCTTCTATTTTCTGAAATATGATGTGCAGAATTGATGCTAATTCTTTAAATGTTGGGTAAAATTCTATAGTAAAACGGAGTTTAGAAATTACTTTTTAGAGAGTATTTATTATTTTCAAAGTCAATTACCCTAATAGTTGTTAAGATATCCAAATAACCTATTTCATATTGAATGAGTTATAGTAGTTTGTATATGTCTAAGAATAGGTCCATTTTATCTAAGTTGTCAAATTTATGTGTATAGAGTTAATTATAGCATTTCATTTGTCTTAATGATTTTCTCTATAATCTTCCCTGTTTTCAATTTCACTTATCTCTACACCTTATTATTTCCTTCTTTTCACTTGCATTAGGATTATCTTACTCTTATTTCCTTATATCCTGAAGTGAAATCTTAGATGATTGTCTTGAGTCTTTACCTCTCTTCTAATATATGCATTTAGTGTTATAAATTTCCATTTCAGCACTGCTTCAGCTATGTCCCATACAAATTTTGTATGTTGTATTTTTATTTCATTCATTTCAATCTATTTTTAAATTTTCCTCTTTGACCCATGGATTATTTTAAAAGTATTGTTTTGATTCACAGTATATTAGTTTTCTTTTGTTGCTATAACAAATTGCCACAATTTGCAGGCTTAAAACAACAGGAATGTATTATCTTACAGAGTCCAAACTAAGTCTAATGGGCTAAAATGAAGTATCGGTAATGCTGATTCCTTCTGGGGGCTTCAGAGAATAGTCCATCACTTACGTTTTCCAGCTTCTGGTGACTGTTGACATTCCTCGGCTTCTGGTTCATCATTCCAATTTCTGCACCCATTGCCACATTGCTTTATGATCTTCTACAGTCCAAAATATCTCTTCTTTCTTTTTTATAAGAACATTTTTAATTATATTTTTGACCATTAAAATTCAACTAGCAAGAGGTATGAAGTTCTCTCTCAATCTCCCAAACCAATCATGGCTGGAAGCAGAAATGAGAGTATTGCACCAATTCTACACCTAGGGGTTTGGGAGTAAGGGCCCCTTGCCTTAACTTCAACACTGAACCAGTACCTAGTATCTAATAAGGTGTCTCTCATTTTGTTCCTGAGGCCCAGCTCCCAGCCACCAATACTCCAGACACTGCCTTGCTCTCACCAGCCCTCTTCTAAGCAGGAGAGGCTTGAATGCCAGGCTGATGACTGGACCTCCTGTGATGCCAACTGCCTTGGCTTCTAAATGCTGTCTTCTCTCTGTGTTGTAGCACCTTTTGCCACTTTCCCTTGGACCTCACCTTCCTTGACTCCTTACCCAGCCCTCTATTGCCATGTACATTTAGGCTTCCGTCCTGGCCAGCCAGATGGAGTTCTTTACTTGTATCGACAGATGGATCAATTCTCCTAGTTCCAGTTCCACCTGAGTGGAATAGCATAGTGCAATATTTCACCTGATCTCCTACTCAGCCCTAATCTAAGTGATCAGTGCTGATGAATCCAAAAGTAAGACCCAACAAATGAGATAACCAGAGCACCTTCCTTCCTCAGTGTTAAATAGACTCCTGCTATTTCCACCACTTCATACATGACCTCAGGAGCTCTGATGTACCAAAACCTGCTTTGACCTCTCAGACAGCCTGCTCTTTCCTTTAGAGAGAAATTGAGGAGAGGATGTCTGTGGACAGAGATGTTAACCTGACTTATCTATATTGGATATATGACTTGGCACTCTCTCTGTGCTCCATAAAGCCACACATTTAATTCAGAGAAGCTGTTAAAATAATTGTTCTCCCCTATAGGAAAACCATGCATGGAAACTAGAATTAGACAGTAACTAACTGAGGAGCTCATATCTGACAAAACTAAAATCATACCTCAAGCCTGCATGCTAGTATCCTCTTGCCAATTACTCAGCAAAAAAAAAAAAAAAAAAAAAAAAAAAAAAAAAAAAAAAAAAAAAAAAAAAAAAAAAAAAAAAAAAAAAAAAAAAAAAAAAAAAAATTACCACTTCTTGAAAAATAGTTCACACTATAATAACTAGAGAAGAGAGATAATAATAAATTCATTGCATCATCAAGTTCTTACCTTAGGTTTTGACATATTTAAGTCAATTTTGGCAATTATTGAAACTCACTTTGTTTAGGAAAATTTAAAGAAGTAAGGAGGGCATAGAGATCTAGCCATCTGAGGGAAGACATTCTTAGATATAAATATTCAATGTTGATCCTTCGCTCAGCCACAAGTTTCCAAAGGACAGGTGCAGCCAACTTGGTTATGTCCATGAAAGCACAGATAAGGAAGCACAGAACATTAGAATGTCAGCTACTAAGGAAAAGAGGTGATGATAAAACCAAGAAGCAAGACATAATTAATATACAGTAAATTTTTAAATAAGAGCACCTCATCCATCCACCATATTATTTATTTTCTGCTTTAGCATTTGGTGTGACAGTATGAAAGCCCCTTAGTCCTCCAGGAATTAATAGAAGTACAGGAAGAGGCATTCCTCCCCCCCCCCCCCAAAACATGCATTGTTTCTCCTTTCTCTCTTTCTATTGGTAGTCAAACCACTTGAGCCATACATGATAGTGTTAGCATAGGTAGCTAGATATTAACAAAGGAAGAGAGCAAAGGGAATCAGACATTGAGAAGCCTAATCAACTGGGGAGCTGAATTGGACACTGTGCCTGCTTCCCTAGAAAGTTGCAGCATTTGTAGGTTCTCCAGGGGACGGCTGCATCAGGACCTAATTCCTGAAGCAGGCAGGTGAGGTTGTTACCTGTCATTAGCCAGTTTTACCACAGGGAGGAATAATAGCAGCAGAAATTCCTCTGCTGTCCACATGTGCTATAGGAGCCAAGATGGCAACCATAGAGTCCTGTCAGTCTCTCCTGAGAAAAAGAATCGATTGGATAAAGGACCCAGGATCCTGGAAGACTTACGAAATGCATTGGGTAGGGTGAGGATCCAACCAAGGCTGCGAAGGACTGGAAAACTGATTGGTTAGTTTGAAAAAGTGCCTAGTCCTTCCCAAGCCCAAGCCTAACAAAGGGGCTGTCTTGTCCACACGCCCTCTCACTCAGTAACACGCCCTTGTGCTGGCTGTTCTCTCTCCATAGCAACTATGCAGATGCAGCAGTCACCTAGGGCTGTGGTAGACCACATGGCTCCAAGTGTGGGCCTGGGTACAATGCCAATTGGAGTACAGCTGGAAACACAGACTAAGGTAGCCAGATAAGGACAGGGACTGAACTGGACTGAACCAATGGCACAGAATTTATGGACACTGGCCTTTCTTCTGGGCTGGACTTCTTTCAAAGCAGGATGGAGCTGAACCTGGGACAGTCATTTGCTTTTGCTTCTACATTAAACTTACCACTAACCTTTGTCTTCCCATACATGGATTTCTGGAATGCTTTCCTCTCAACTTCATGAAAGTGCTTCATTTCCACTGGCAATAATAGGGAAACACTTTAATCTTAAGGTGACTGGCTTCTATATTTTAGACTCATGATGGGGGAGAAAAATAACCCCCTCATCCTTCTGAAACATAGAAAAAGTTTTATTTGTTATACGGAACGATTAATACTCTGCCACCAATAGAAAACTTCTGGAGACAGGACACCGGAGACAGAGGCTGCTTGCCTGTAGGTTAAGTGTGCAGCATTCTGTGTGCTGTGGCTGGAGGGGTTTAGGAAAGTGTACTTCTCTAAATAGTCCTTCAATTCTGAATCATTGCCAGAAATACTATCATCAAAGTGCCCCAAATTTGCTATCCACAGGTATCTGATACATTAAGGAAGGCATAACCCCCCAAAACATTAAGGCTTTCATATTCTATTATGAATTAAGCCTTCTGGATGCATTCCTGTAGGACAGAAAGCAGGTAATGGTATCCTGCTGAAAATGAATATAAAACAGATCTATATTGGTGTGGGGAGGAGAGATGAGGTTGAATAATGCAGGAGACCACCCAAAAGGTGAAGTGAGAGCTCCCCGGCATTCGAGGAAGCATGAAAAAAGTGATTATGTGAAATAATCCAGGGGAACAGAAACATCAAAAGAGGAACAGAGAGGGCCTTAAAGACTGTCTGGGAGGCCATAACCCTCCCTGTATTCTGTGATCTTGAAGCTCTTCTTTCCTCTTCACTCATGGATTATTATTGGTTGACCTTATTTTCTTGTTCCCACAGCATTTAGCCTAATGAAACATGTGACAGGTCTTTAAATAACATTGTTTTGTTCAATGCTGTTTCATTATAATATTGATGAGATGCTGTAGGAACCTAACTCATATCAATTAGCCTGTGGTAAATTGCATTTTTATATGTCATTTCACTAAAAGTATCAGATTGACAAGGTTAAATGAGGACATGTACATTTCATTAGTACCCTCACTCTATTCTCAATCCCGACAGCCCATCTCCCATGAAATATCACACTTCAATATCTCATCCTCTATCAGTTGTGATAAAGCAGCATACATTTGCTGAAATGCCATTTATCTTCTGTGTTGTTAATCTTCTGTGCACTCACCATCTTCCCATGAGGGATTATATATTTTATTATGTACTTAGTGGAAATAAACAAGGTAAACATTCACTACTAGGTGTCCCTCAGCCTGGCCTGTGCCCTCTTGCAATCCGGGACCCTTCAGGTAGGGTCCTTAGGCCTGGCCGGCGATCAGGGCCTATCAGGGCTTTCCTTCCCCTTGCTGCCAGCAGCTGGCCTTGCCCCCGCTGCTGCCACTGCTTGTCATCTGTGGGGCGCTAGCTCCCTCACCACGTCCCTGGTCGCTTCCCTCTGCTGGCAAGTTGAGGTGCGATCCCTTGGCTGGCCTGGGCTTCTCTCTGCAGGGTGATTGATCATAGGTCCTCCAGGTTGACCGCCCCAGAGGGGGAGGTCCCATCCATCTGCCACAGTGCCATTAGCCAGGTGGGTTAAGCCTCCTTCTGTGGCCAATGGCTGGGTGGCCTGAGCCTCCCGCTTTGGGCGGGACAGTCCCGATTTTTAACAGTTTGTCCCGCGTCCCACGGCATTTTAAAAAAGGTCCGATTATTTTTTGTAATATTTTAAGTAATAATAAAAAAGAAAAAAAGAAAAAAAAAGAACTCCCCAGTCAATGGTGTACCGCTTTAAATCTGGTCACCTTATTTTGGGGTAATTGATCACAGGGCTCTGTGACTAATCACCCAGCAGAGGGAGGTCTTGCCCACTCCGTCAAGGCTCCACAATCAATCGCCACACAGATAGTGGCCCGGGACTCCCTCTGTGGGGTGATGGCAGGGCTCCCCAACCAATTGCATCACACTTGCCTTGGCTGGCCTGGAACCAATGTGTGTCATAGTGTGGTCATCCAGAAGGCCATCCAGATGGTCATTCTGCTGTTAGGTCATTCAGTCTATTTGCATATTACACTTTTATTATTATAGATGACTTAATGCACTTGGCTTAGAATACAACATATTTCAAAAATAGCATCCAGGGGAAAGAAATGAATATGATGAGATAAGACTCAGTGGAAAAGTTGGAAACTAATACAAAATTATGACAAGTAGCCAGAAGGGCCTCACCAGGGCTTTGGTAGAGAACAGGCTTAAGGGGATTTTGCCCTGGAATGATTTTATCCACTAGAATGACTAAGGTTGCATTTTTAGCAGCCCAGTGGGAAAAATTTAAAATTCAAAATTAGAGTGATTTAATGAAGCAAAAAATACTAATTTTTGCTCACCTGAGTCCACAGTTCATCCCTTACTTTTGTAAACTAAAGGTCATCACCACCAACAGGAGACCTCAATTTAGTATGTGGTGAGGGGATAAGGACTTTATTCAGTGCAAACAGCTTGATTGTGACCCAGCATGGCTGTGAGGTGACTTAGACGAGGCAATTCAGTATTACAGTTCTGACCCAGTGCGATGGTTCTGCTCTGGTCAGGTGAGAAAGCTTCATTCCAGTGCTGTGGCTCATGCTGGGAAAGTACTCTGAGGGAAACTGAAAGTGTGCTGCACAGAGACAAAGGTGAAGTTGACTTGTAAAGAGAGAAGTCTCCACCCATGATCTCTGATCTCATGCAAATGAAGATTCAAAATCCTCACAGCTTGATTGGCCTAAAGAGCACTGTTTTGATTGGTTAGAATGGAACAGCTCTGCAAATGAGAATATATAGCTGTGCAACCCTGATTGGACAGAAAAAAATCTCAGTACTATTGGTTTAATTACAATTCAAGGAGCTGTCTTATAAGGGTCAATTCAGAGGCAGAAATACAATCACAAGCTGAAAGCCTAGTCTGCAGCTTCACTCTAATATGCAGTATGTATGAGAGGCCTCTGCAAACAATGGCTGGTAGACTTTGATTATGAATTTGGGCTCAATTAACCACAATAAGTCCTTTTTTGAAGGTATTTTCTCTCTCTGGATCAATATCTTATATAATAAAAGCCTAATATGCTAAGTGTCTGGTCAGCCATTCAAGCAAAGTGTAATATGCTAATGATATGCTAAAGCTGCTCAACCACTCTCTATGATGTGCACTGACCACCAGGAAGCAGACAGTCGACCAGCTGAGCAGTCACTATGATGTGCACTGACCTCCAGGGGATAGATGCTCCAACCAGTAGGTTAGGTTGCTGCTGGAGTCCAACCAATTGGGACTGAGCAAACTGGGACAGATATGCCCTGGAGCTCTCCTATATCCCTCCCTGGCCCCAGTCCTGCACCAGTGGGGTCCCTTGGCCTGGCCTGCACCCTCTCACAATCTGGGACCCCTCAGGGGGTGTCAGAGAGTCAGTTTTGGACCGATCCCACAGGTCAGGCCTAGGGACCTTACTGGTGCACAAATTTGTGCACCGGGCCTCTAGTTTTGATAACACATTATGTGTGCTGGCTTAACATCACACTCTTGTTCACAGAACACCTTGAAATGGTCTCAGTTGAATCTCCCCTATTGATGTCAAAGAATAAGGGGCTTGCAACTTCTTTGTTGAATCAGATATGGTTTTTTGAATTCCAGATTTATTTTGTGCTATTCACAATATAACGGCTAAAGACATGACATAATTTTAAGCTTAATCTGCATTATAGATATTTTATTAAGTCTAAAAAATAAGCAAAACAATAAATCAAGCTCCTGATTGGGATTGGCACTTGACAATCTTCATAATGTAAATATCCTCATCATGGTCAATTTCACACCACCAATATAATATCTTTGAATTCAGAGTTTGATGAAATGTGCAGTAGCATATCACAGACCCACACTAAGACATATTATAATTAAAATGGCTAAAGTTAAGGATAAAGAGCCAATTCTAAAGTTAGCAAGAATGAAACAAGTTACATACAATGTAAACCCCATAAGGCTATCAGTTGATTTCTCAGAATAAAATTTACAGGCCAGAAGGGAGTGACAGGAAGTGTTGAGAAAGGAATCTACAACCTAGAAGACTATATCCAGCAAGGCTGTCATTTAAATTGAAGGAGAGATAAAGAGTTTTCAAGGCAAGCAAAAACTAAAAGTGTTCAGAACCCCACTGAAATTGCTTTACAAAAAAGTGTTAAAGGATCCTTTTCATGAAGGAAAGACCATAACAATAAATAAGAAAATACAGTGGGGCAGGGAGGGGAGGCAGCGGGGAAATGTCACCCATAAAGGCAAATGTACAACAAACACAATAAATAACCATTTGAAATGGTAATATGAAGGTTAAAAGACAAAAGTAGCAAAAAATTAACTATAATAAAATAAATAACTGGTGGGCCGGGGGAGGGGAGGGGGAACCAAAAATATATTAAACATGACATCAAAAATAAAGAGTGAAGAGGGGAGTAAAAATGTAGTGCTTTTAGAATGTAATTGAACTTAAATGCCCATCAGTTTAAAATAGAATGCTGTAGATATACATGGAGATATGTGTACCTCATGGTTACCATAAACATAAAGCATAAAAAATACACAGAAAATGAGAAAGGAATTCAATAAAAACATTAAAGAAAATCAACAAATTAAAAGACATCAAGAGAAGAAATGCACAGAAAAAGAATAACAAAACAACCAAAAAAACACTTAACAAAATGACAATAAATGCATATAAACAATTACTTTAAAAGTAATGGATTAAATGCTTTAATAAAAAGATGACAGAATGGATTAAAAAAAAACAGACCCATCTATATGCTACCTACGAAAGAATTGCTTTAGATCAAAAGACATACTAAAAGTTAAGAAGTAGGAAAATATATTAAATGAAAATAGAAAGAAAAGAAAGCTGGAATACAAATACTCATATTAGACATAATAGACTTTAAAACAAAGATAAAGATAAAGAAGGACATTACATAATTTCAAAGGGATTAATCCAAGAAGAGGATACAACACCCGGCCAGTGTGGCTCAATTGGTGAGTGTCATCCCATGCACCAGGAAGGTGCTGGTTCAATTCCCAGTTAGGGCACATGCCTGGGCTGTGAGCTTGATCTCCAGTAGAGGTTGTGTAGGAAGCAGCCAATTGATGTTTCTTTCTCATCAATGTTTCTATCTCTCTCCCTCTCTCTTCATCTGAAATCAATAAAAACATATTTAAAAAATTAAAAAAGAAGAGGATATAACAATTGTAAATACCTGCACATCCAACATAAAATCACTCAAGTATAAAAGGCAAATATTAATGGGCATAAAGAAAAAAATGATCAGTAATATAATAATAGTTTGGGATTTTAATGCTCCACTTACCTTAAATTTATACAGAAAATTAATAAGGAAATAATGGCTTTAAATGCCACATTTGACCAGTTTAATGTAATGCACATTTATAGAGCATTTTAACCAAATTGCAGATTATACATTTTCTCAAGTGCATGTAAAACATTTTTCAGTATAAATCACATATTAGGCCACAAAATAAGCCTCAATAAATGAAAAAAAGACTGATATTATGTCAAACATAATTTCTGAACACAATGGAATAAAACTATAAATTAACTACAGGAAGAAAACTGGAAAAATAAAAAAAAAATACATGGAGCTTAAACATGCTTTTAAACAGCCAATGGATCAAAGAGGAAATTAAACAGGAAATAAAAAAACTACCTTGAGATAGCTGTAAATGAAAATAAAATTCACTTATGGAATACAGCAAAAGCAGCTATAAGATGAAAGTTTATAGCTAAAAAGGCCTATGTCAAGAAGCAGAAACATCCCTAGTGGACACTCTAAATTTACTCCTAAATGAACTAGAAAAAGAACAAACAAAACCCAAATTAAGTAGAAGGAAGTAAATAATAAATATCAGAATGGAAACAAATTAAATAGAAAAAAGATAGAGAAGATCAATAAAATGAAGAGCTGGCTCTTTGAAAGGGGTAGGCAAAAGTAGTTTACAGTTGTTCATATGGAAAATAATACAATAATTAATACATAATAATACAAGAATAACCCGTGTTTCATGTATTCACAATTATAAACCTACTTTTGCCAACCCCTGTATATAGAGAACTCATATAACTCAATAATAAATAAATAAGCAAACAATCCAATCAAAAAATGTGCAAAAGCATAAAGAGACATTTCTCAAAGAAGTCATACAGATGGCCAGCAGGTATATGAAAAATGTTCAGCATCACTAATCATCAGTAATGCAAATCAAAACCTGAATGAGATACACAGTCACACTGATTAGAATGGTTATTATAATAAAAAGTGTAAAGTAAAGTACTATTTTATTATAATGCTTATTAGACTGGACATCCTTCCAGATGTCCCTCCTTCTGGACAAAGCCACAGTGGGCGGGGACTGAGGCAGAAGTGGCAGAGGCCCCTGGCCACAGCAGTGGTGGGCAGAGGCCAGGACCAAGGCCCTTGCACAAATTTCATGCATCAGGCCTCTAGTCTAAGGTATAAAAATGTAAAATCTCTATTGTACACCTGAACCTAATATAACTAATACTAGAAGCCTGATGCATGAAATTCATGCATGGGTGCAGTCCCTTGGTCTGGCTGGCGATTGGCATGGAAGGGCAGGTCCCAGCTGATCTCTGAGCCCTCCTCTGCCTAAGTCATGGTGTCCAAGTCTCCATGTAGAGATACGGTGAGTGAGGCCGGATGATGCAGGCCAGGGCACGATGTGGGCCTCTGGGCTGCCCAGTGGTGCTACACAGAAGCCCTGTGGGCAGCGTGCTCTCTCCTGGCTGGCCTCACAGACCTGCTCTTGTAAAAATCCACATGGAGCCTGACTGGCCCCTAAGGTCCCTGTGGCTGAGGCCCAGCTCACCCAGAAGAGGCCATGCAGGTGTAGGTGAGCTCCTCACAAGCACCCAGCACCTAAGCTCGGGGGCTTCCCTGGTGCACCAGCCCTGGTGTGGACATCCTGCATTCTCACCGCACCTCCGTCTCCATCACCACTCCCCCAGGTAGCCAGTGAGAGGTCACAGTGCCCTGCCTGGGCACCAGGGAGGTTGGTTGCCACCACTCACCTCCAGTTCCTGTCCCAGCCCAGGGCCCAACCCCAATCAGGCAATCAGGGCCAGCTGGCAGCTGGTCGCAGTCTGTGGGTCAATTGGTCAGTTGGGACTTGGCACCCTGCCCGGCTTCCTCAGCTCCTAGGAGCCAAATGGCGGCCCCACCCCTGCCATGGCTGCTGGTCACCATCTGCGGGGCAATGGGTGAGGTGATTGGGACCCTGCTTGTACCCACCTTGGCCTTCTGCCACCTGCTCACCTGCTCCACTATCCCACTGCAGTGCTGCTCTTGTTGGGGCCCATCGGGGCCGGCAGTGCCTCCATAGATGCCAGCTGCCAGTACCATGTCACAGATACCCAGCATGCTCCATGCTGGCCCCTGGATGTCAGTACACATCATAGTGAGTAGACAAACTCCTGCTCAAACTCCCAGTTGAACAATTTGCATATTAGGTTTTTATCTAATATAATAAAAGAGTAATATGCAAATTGACCATTACCCAAGACACCTAAGCCACACCCACCAACCAAGCCATGCCTCCCAGCCAACCAGAGCAGCTGTATGCAAATTAGCCCAAATAAGATGGAGGCCAGCCTCCATGGAGCTAGAGCAAACCAGAGGCCTCTGTTGCAACTACCTGCCTAGGCTGGCTGAGCCTCTGTTCACAGCCACGCCCACCAGCCAATCAGAGGGGCTGTATGCAAATTAACCCAGCCAAGATGGAGGCCAGCAGCCATGGAGTTAGAGCAAACCAAAGGCTTTTGTTGCAACTGCCTGCCTAGGCTGGCTGAGCCACTGCTCACGGCCACACCCACCAGCCAATCAGAGCAGCTGTATGCAAATTAACCCAGCCAAG